>PVJH01023690.1:0-34336 GCA_004026705.1 Nesogale talazaci | reverse complement strand
ACATATGGTATAATATCAGACTGGTGGACTTGGACTGGACAGGACTGGGATGCTTTCTAAATGTTCCATTCCTCTTGTATATAGACCTCTCCCTTATATGCATATGTGAACTTATGAATTTGTTTCTCTAGTCTACCTGTGCTAACACACAGTCCTATCTTTTTGAGTGTATTAATTATGAAAAGGGGTTGGATGTTGTCAAATATTTTTTGTGTGTCTATTGAGATTATTGTGTGATCCTTTTTCTTATCAATGTGGCAAATAATGTTGATGGACTTTCAAATATTGAGCCATCCCTGCATCCCTGGAATGAATTCCACCTGTTCATGATGCATGATGCTTTATATGTTTTTGTATTCTATTGTCCAATATTTTCTTAAGGATTTTAGATATATTTCTCTATTCCTGTGGGATCCTTGCCATGTTAGAAAGTTATACTGGCTTCATAGAATGAGTTAGGGAGTTTGCTATGTTTTTCTAGGCGCTGGAATAATTTGTGGAGCATCAGTGTCAACTCTTCCCTGAATGCTTGGTACAATTCTCCTGTGAAGCCATATGGTCTAAGAATTCTTTCCCTTGGTAGTTTCTATATAACTATAGCTATTTTTTCTTTGCCATGGGTCTGTTGAGGTTCTTGACCTCTATATTGAATAATCTAGGGAGGGATTTCCCCCTCAAGTATTTGTCCATATCTTTCACATTGTTTAATTCATTAGAATACAGACTTTCATAATATTTTGAGATTAGTCTTTTGATCTCATCGAAGTCCATTGTGACTTCCCTGGCTTCATCCCTCATCCTGGCTATTGTTTGCTCCTTCCTGTCCTTGGTCAGGCTTGCCAGCTGTCTGTTGATGATCCTTTTAAATAAACAGCTTTTTTTTCCCCCCTGCATTGATTTCTTGCATGGTCTCTTGTCTTCTGACTCATTTGACTGTACCATCATTTTTATTTTTTCTTTTCTTTTGTTTCTAGAGGGGTGGTTCTGTTGACTTTGTTTTACTTGCTGGAGGTTTTGTGAGTGTATCAGTGATAGGTCACTCTTCTTTTTTTCGTGTGTGCATTAATTGCTATCAAACTTCCTCTGTTAACTTCTTTTGCTGTATCCCATAGGATACATTGTATTTTGGAACATTGTATTTTCATTTTCATTAGTTCCTAGAAACTTCCTAGTTTCCTCTCTAATCTGGACCAATATCCATTTGTGTCCCAGAACATCATTATTCATGCTCCAAATGTTTGCCTTTGTTTTTCTGGTCATGCTTTTGTGACCAGAAAGTAATCTCCAACTTTATGTCCTGGTGGTCTGAGGGGGACATCTGCATAATCTCTATGTGTTTGAATTTACTCATGCTAGATTTGTGTCCCAGCATGTGATCTATTTTTTAAAATGAGCAATGTGCACTTGAAAAGAAATTGATTTTTTTTTTTGCATTTGGATGGAAAGCTCTATAAAGTGTCTATCAGGTCCAGTTACCTAATTGTCGTGCTTAGCTCTACAGCCTCCTTGCTGAACTTCTTTCCATAAAATGATTTATATTTCTCTGATAGCAGTATATTAAAATCACCTATTATAATTGTTTAGTCTGTGATTTCTTTATTTAATTTTGAATAGTTTGATGAATTTTACAGGTCTCTCAGGCACGTATATATTTATTATGTTCATTTTTTTGTGGTGTATTGCTACTTTGAGCATTGCATAGTGCCCATTCTTGACTCTTGTTATGGTTTGCATCTTCTGTTTTGCTTCTGTTACCTCATCCATTGGTTCTTGTATTTTCCTTTGGTGCATGGGCTTCATTCCCTCTATCATGGACTTCTTCTCTGTCCTTGCCTGCTTATTCTTCATTGCTTCCCTTATATCCTGTATTATTCCAAGCAACATTCTGAAATTTTCTTTTTGTGGCTGCTCAATGATCTTATTCTTAAATGAGTGTCATAAGGTTTATGACTTCCTCTGCTGCTGCCTTTCTCTCTCTCTCTCTCTCTCTCTCTCTCTCTCTCTAACTCTTTTTTGTTGAGGATGCTGAGGTATGTTGCTGTCTTTTTGTCATTTTAGAAGAACTGAGCACCATGTTCCTGGGAGACTGAGGGGCCTTGAGATGTTTCTCTGTGTGACTGGTAAGAGTGTTTTAAAGGATTAACTATAGCCTACTATGATGGTGCATCAGATTGTTATGTAGGTGGAAGTGCTGCACCCACTCAGTGGCTGGTGACAGTGAGGAGCCTCAAAGGTTGAACTAAGGCAGACAACTATAGGCATGCCATTGTACTTCATCTGGACTGTCTTTTAAAGACTTTCTGTGGAGCCCAAAACTAGTAGAGTCAGCTTTTTGGCTATCAAAACCTTTTGGCTTTTCCTGTTTTATTCTATTAAAATCCTAGCCTATACTCTGGGAATTAGATTTCTGACTGTCTTCATATGCTAATATTATGCTGATAGCCAGAGTTCTCGTGGCTTACATTCAAAGTTACACAAAGGAACACAGCCTGGAATTGAAAGCATTTTTTCCCTTTTTATAACGGACTTGTGGGGTGCATTGGTACTGGAGATCTGTCACTCTCCTTGGAGAGGGGGACCAGATTAGAGTGGGTTTGGGCCAATAAGAACTGAGTTCTCCCGCAGCTGCATTCCTGTGTCACCACTCGCTCTGTCTTGCACAATACTGCAAGTTGTGCTCTGGAGATCCCAGGGGCTTTTCAATTGCTGCAAATTAGTGTTTAATTATCTAACTTTACTCATGCTTGTAGGCATGGAGCTGAAGAAAGGAAGGAAAGGGGTGGCTGATGTAGTCACTTTGGTCCTAGTGGGGAAAGGAGCTTCAAAATCCTAGACTTCAAGAGAAGTAGAGATAGCAGAGGGAGGGGGTACTTCAGTGTGAGTTCTTGTGGTTAGTTCTTACAAGCTCTCTGCAAGCCTGGGAATATGACCACTTTTAGACAGTAGCCTCAGGAAGTTACTGTTCACTGTGAGTCTCAGATCTTGGGCACATGAAAGGGTGGCAGATATCATCCTGCTGGACCTGGAAAGGGGTGAACAGAGCCCATGGGCAGACACAGTGAACTTAGAGAGTGTCCATGAGTTCGCAAGTTGCTTTTGGGATGAAAATTGCAGGGGGAGGTCTGAAACAGACCCAAGTATACTGAATCTATTTTAGCAGCCAGTCTCCCAATATTGGCCTCCTTACCTCTTATTTTTCTGGTCTAACAAAAGGAACACTGGTGTGTGTGTGTGTGTGTGTGTGTGTGTGTGTGTGTGTGACTTATCTGGACGTGATCTTGACTCCCTCCTCCCACTTATTCATTCAACCCATGGCTTTTGAATATCTTAGTGCCGACACTGTAGATAAGTCTTTTCTTACAGAGTTCATCTCCTATTTCAACTGGCCTGTGTAAATGAAGACAGACAAGTAGATATATAGTAAGAATAAAATATTAGATATCATTGGTTTTAGTGCAGACAATTTAAGCAATTTTTTTTGTATGAGATTAAGGGTTGAATTTTCTACTAAGTATAAATTATACTCCCACAAATTTTTATGTCAGGAAGGAGCCATAATTTATTTACATTAAAAATTTTGCTGAGATGGTATGGGTTATGAAATTAGGATGATGAGCTATCATATCTTTGAAATATTCTGGTCCTTTGTTTAGGGAATGGTTCATTTACAAGGCAACAGTGCAGCCAGAATGTTTCTCAGGAGCATGAGACTTCTTCTTGTACTTCTGACCTGCTATCAGGGCCTTCTCTCTGGAGAAGAACATCATAATTTTTCAAGTAGGAAGTCAATGAAAAGAGGAAGATCTTAAATGAGTTGGGTTGACACAATGACTGCATCAATGGACTAACGTGTACCGTTTATTGAGAGTATGGTCCTGGATTAGACAGTGTTCCCTTCTCCTACACATAAAGCCATTATGAGTTGGGACTGGTTTGATGGTACCTGATAACAAGAGCAACAGAGAGATTGATATATTTTGGACTAGTGTTTATGGGTTATAGATTAAATGGGGGAGTAGAGAGAAGAATCATGGTGGTGAATGGCTTGTTGGGTTGGATTGAGTAGAGAAAAAAAATCCAGTGACATATATGTGTAAGGAAGAGTTTTACATCAAGGAGTAATTATATATCAAGAAAACATCCAAGCCAATTCCAAGTCAAGTCCATAAGTTCAGTACTAGCCCATAAGTCCCTCTTCAGACTCATGCAGTTACAAGAATGATGCAGAAGGCAATAAGATGAGGTTGTTGGGTGTAGAGTCTTGTAGATCCAATAGCAGTGACAGGACTCTGGCAGCAATCAGGGCCCTCCATCATGAAGGTGAAAGCAGAGGGGTGCGGGAGAATTCCCAGGCCCCTTATAAGAAGAGCACACCCACAAGGAGTCACCATCAGACTGTAACCTGTTTGACAGGCTAAACTCCACTCTTCTGTGTCTTCAAGTTGGCATGAAATTATGTAACTATCATATATGACTCTGTTTTATTATTGTTATTATTAATTGAATTAATATTAATAGAGTTTATTCTGATGAAGAAAATCCTGGGAAGAGCAAGTTCTAGAAATAAGGTGAGAAATCTGTTTCTGTCTTGGAGACGTTAGTTATGCAATGTCTCAGAGAAATCCAAGTATAGGTGTCAAGTATGCAATTGTGCACATGATTCATGAGCTTTAAAGAGAGGTCAGAATTGCAGAATGGAAGCTGGGGGAGAATATATATATATATACACACATATACATATACATACATATACATACATATACATATATACACATGTATATGTAAATAACTTAAGATTTAAGAAGGAGTGTAGTTTGAAAAGAGAATGTAGTTTGAAAAGTCACTGGGCCACTCATTAAGAGGAAGAGGAGAAAGCAAAAAAGCAGAAAGTAGCAACTATTGAAAAAGAGTCAAAGAAAATAGACCACATGTTAAAGAATTCAAGAGAGGAAAATATTCCTAGAAAAAGGAATGACCCATTCTGTCAAACGACTTCATTGCTTGAGCACACTAAGAGCAGAGGTGTGCATCTTGGAATTAACAATGTGGAGATCCTCCGTACCTGGATGAGAGCAGTCTTAATTGAGTGAAAAAAGGAAATGAAGCCTAACTGAAATGGTTGCATAAGTTGAAGAAAGTTCTCTGTGAAAGGGAGTTGAGAAATATGAATGTAATTGGAGTTGGATATGAAGGCAAGAGGTTAATTATTTTTGCTTGATCTGGTTTTCAATATTTTCTGTGGTGTTTTTTGATTCATATTCAGATTTATCTCAACATATTTTGTTATTGTGGGTAGCCTTTGTCAATTTTGTTATGCATTTTTTTTGTTTTTGGTATATGAAGCACAGGATTGATAAACCTATAGAAACAACCATTAGAATAAGTTGGGTACAGTGGGCAAGAGGGAATAAAAGGGAGCCGATATCAAGGAATTAAAGAAAAAAGAAGCCATTTGAAATTGATTGTGGTAGCAATTGTATAACACTACTTGATGGGATTAAGCTATGGAATGGTATGATGTCTGGATTAATTCCTAATAAAATGGGTTTTTTAAAAAGAAATAAATATATAAATTATTTTTACAAATTTAAAAAGTACAAAAGATCAATTCCATTTTTATTTTGTACTGTGGTAAAATTATACCTGAGTAACTCATATAGAATTCCTATTCAGGTTCCAGATCCCATATTCATGGGTTTATTCCACATATCATATATTCAAACTGACTTTGTGTCAGTGGATGGCCACAGGCAAGTTTTCTTAGTAACTTACTCATTTGAATCTAGTTAGGAAGTTTTGTAGGAACTCAGTTCAAAAAGTTCCAATCAAAACAGTAGCTTCCACGAAGATCTGCAGGGCCAGTTAAATTCAAGGCAAAAGAGGAATAAAATGGAAAATAACATCTTGGGTTCCAAAAGAATAAGCTGTAAAGATTTTCTCAAACACAGGAGTATTACAGGGGCTTATTGCAAAAACATTTGCAAGAAATTTGAAAAGGTATTGGTGAGCAAATGGGAGGAAAGTAGCCCTAAACAGTTTTTCCCATCAAGATAATGCACCCACTCATTCTTTTAGGGTAGCACACACAGAACATCCTATGGGAGTTTTGTTGGGAAACCTTAAACCATTCTTCCTATCTCTCTGGTCTTACTTCTTCAAATTTGTTCTCAAAATTCAAAGAACACTTGAGAGGAGCACAATATTTTGGCATTCCTTGTGGACGCTGAAACTATCATCCTCCCCCACCCTCAGGAATGAATTAGAGAGATGGAAATACTATCTTTAGAAATGCATAGACCTAGATATGGAGGGGTTTTCAAGAAACAATAGCTTCAAATTTGGATATTTCAGTTTAATAAAATTTTCTGTGATTTTGTAGCAATCATTTTTTACATGCTCTCATATCCAGTAACCGCAATTGGCCAATTTAACATTTCTGTGCCAATTTGATATTTTCTGTATGTTTAGTTTTTCATTTATAGGATAGTAGATTATGAAAGTTCCTGAGAATAATAAATTCAAGCAAATAATTGATAATGGCAGAGAATGAGAATAATTGTAGGGGTAAATTTCATGAGAAACTGATAGGAAATGGGATAACGATGGGGGAAAGGATGGGCTTTTGTAAGTAGCAAATATTTCCTCCTTTGTTTTAAGAAAGTAGCTATGAGCTTTTCCCACAGTAAAAGAGGGAGTGTGAGAAAGGAACAAGTATCAGAAAACAATGCCATCCAAACTCCTACCTTATGCAATTGAAAGGATTGATTCCTATTGCAGAGTTTTAATAGGATATTCAGTCATGAGCCAAATAATTTTTGAACCCCAACAAAGGGATATTATTCCAATTGACACAATGATAAAATATCTTTCTCTAGAATATTAAAATATACTTGGGAAATGGTCATGCAAACATACAACTGAAACATAATAATTGCAGTAATAGAAATATAAGTGTTGTGAGAGTATAGGAGAAAGAGGGGCCCACATCTGCTCAGGGAGAGAGTAGGGGATTCTTCATTGATAAAGCTTAGTAGCAATTAGAAGGACAGGAGTAATTGTAATTGAACAAGGTAATAACAGCCATCAGCTGTGATAATAAAAAGAGCAATGCTGATAAATGATGATACTTCACTCTTTTATGTTGAGACTAATAAAAAAGTTGTAAATTAATTGTTCTCCATTTTTCTCCATGTGGTTTATGTGAATTGTTTCACAATATTACATCTTAGATCTTCTGTGATCTGTTCATTTAAAAGCACATCTATATACAGGTGATCCTTGAGTTACAAAAGTCAGATTTACAGACAACTCATACTTGTCCTTTAATTTTAAAAGGGTTGAATTAACCCTAACTGCAAACAAATTCCTTATCACCAACACTTTCACTCGCTGAAGACACAACCTTTAAATCATTAGAAAGTCTACTTTCTTTTTTATTGCACTACCCCAAATAAGTTAGTTATTCAGGCATTGAGTCAATTCAGACTCATAGTTACCATCCAGCACAGAGTAGGCTTGTCTCATCGAGTTTCTGAGACTGTAAATCGTAATGGATGCAGACTCTCTCATGTTTCTTCCTAGAAATGGCGGGTGGGTTTGAACTGCTGGACTTTCGGTTAGTAGCTAAATGCTTTAACCCTGTGTTTCCAGGGTTCTTTGTTTTGCACTAACCCAAACAAAAATCTCTGCCATTGAGTTGATGTGAAGTCATAGAGACCTTAACGGATAGAGACCTGCACCATGTGAGGTTGTAAGATTATAACTCTTTAGGGGAGTAGAAAACGCAGTCTTTTTCCTGCAGAGCAGCAGGTGATTTTGAACCGTGCATTTTGGAGTTAGTAGCCCAACTAGTAGCTATTACACCACCAGGACTCTTCGCTAAGCAGGGTTGTCTTGCTGATACAAACAGAAAAACAAGCAAACAAACGAATCACTCTTAGTTGGCTCTGACTCACAGTGATCCTGTTCTTGTGGGTTGCCCAGACTACAATTCCTTTTTTTTTTTTGACAGTTGTCACACATGTTTTATAAGCTCAAGGATGTCCCAGCTCTGAGTTCCTTCAAGTTCACACACTACATCAAAAGTTCATATAAGAAAATCATGAAGGTGCTACATTCCTGGAATGCCCCAACATAATTGGGTTCAGGAAATGAGTTCTCTAAAGGCAGTGACTGAACACTGCACAGGTCTAGAATTAAGGCTTGAGTTTGATCCTGAAGGATGCAAACATTCAAGAAAATATAAGAGTGATTTCCTCAAGATCTGATACTAAGAGCTCAAGTAAAAGCAAATGTTTTGAGAATGATGAGGGCAACAAATGTACAAATTCGTCTGATACAATGGATGTTTGTATGGATTATGACAAGAGCTGTATGAGTCCCCAACAAAATGATTTTTTTAAAAAAGAGATTGACAAAAGGACCTTTAGACCCTTCCGAAGAAGAAGAAGAAGAAGAAGAAGAAGAAGAAGAAGAAGAAGAAGAAGAAGAAGAAGAAGGCTTTCTTCCACATTTTAAACACTTTTGTTGTTATCCAGGAAATTTTTTTCTAATTTCCTTTACACAAATTAGAAAGACATCTGGCATGAATTGAAGAAAAAAGATAACTGACATGGTATAGTAGTCCCATCAAGAGTATTGGTTTCTGATTAAATTCCAGCAAACCAACCCTGAAATATGTATGACCACTATAAGAATGAGAACTTGAACTAAATAACATACCTGTATATGCCAAAAGTTTTTAGAAGAAAATATATATTTTTAAATGAATCATTTTATTGGGGGCTCATACAACTCCCATCACAATCCATACAAACCTGAACTGTATGCAGGCCACATTTACACACTTATTGCCATCATCACTCTCAAAACATCCTCCCTCCATCCAGGCCTCCAGTATCAACTCCCTATATTTCCCTTCCTCCCCTCCTCCCCCTTGAACCCTTAGTAATTTACAAATTGTTATTATTTTCATACTGTACACCAGACTACAATTCTTTATGGGAGTATTAAGCTTCATCTTTTTCCCACTGGGAGTGCCGGGTGGTTTTGAACTGCTGATTTAACTACTATACACATTTTATGATTTATCTACAAATACACAAAGACAGTTTTGAATGGATTTCATTTATAGCCTGAGGTCTGTCTGTACTAATACAGAATTGATGATCCTAAACCATAACACATTGAGAAATCGCCAGAGTTATGGAATTAAAAACTACTAAGGTTTTAGAAGTTGATTGAGTAACAATTGGAAGTTGTCAAAAATCTCATGAAGCACTGGAAGGATTTATTTATCTGTGCAAGGAAATTTGGACTACAGCTATTTGACCAACTGGCTGGAAGAGATTCATATTTACATCCATTTCAAAGAAAGGTGACCCTTTGTGGTAGCAATTCTACAATGCTGCTTGACTTAATTGAACTAGTGCAAGATATGATATATATTAATTCCCAATTAATAATAATAATAATAATAAAAGATGGGTGGTCCAATAAAATGCTCAAATTATAAAACAATATTCATATCACATAGAAGTATAATGTTGCTGAAGATCATTCAACAATACTTGCAGTTTGGTCCAGATTCAGAAGGGCATGGGGAACAAAGGGTGTCATGGTTGTTGTCAGATGGATCTTGGCTAAAAGCAGAGGATACCAGGAAGATGTTTACTTGTGTTTTATTGATTATACAAAGGGATTTGACTGTGTAGCTCATAACAAACTATGGATAACCTGAGAAGTATGGGAATTCCAGAACACTTCACTGTGCTCACATGAAACTTGTACATGGAAAAAGAGGTAGCTATTTGAACAGACAAGGGGAAATTGCATGATTTACAATCAGGAAAGGTGTGACTATGGATTATCGCCTTTAATCATATTTATTCACTCTGTATGCTGAACAGCCCATCAGAGAAGCTGCATTATATGAAGAATGAGGATTGGAATAAAGCTAACTAGCAATTTGAAAAATGCTGAAAGAGGAGGACTTGAAGCCCTTAAAGATCAAGGATTGCAACCATCAGTAGGGATTACAACTCAGTGTGAAGGAGAACAAAATCCTTACAACTGAATCCATTGTAAAATTTATCAAAAGTAAAACCCTGATAAATTGAGGAAAGATTGAAATTGTCAAAGATTGAAATTGAAATTGGATGTGAGGGTGATCTGGCTGTGACATGTGTCACCTTGATCACCAGAGTTGAAATTTTTAAGGAATTTTTCTTGATTGGATGAACAATCATTGCTCGTGGAAACAACCGGCTTAAGATCCAAAGATGCATCGCACTGGGTAAATGTGCTACGCCACGCCTCCTTAGAGTCGTAGCAAACAAGGATGTTATTGAGGACTAAGGTAAGCCTGACCCAAGTGATAGTCAGTCCCCTCACATGCATATGAAAGTTGCTCATTGACTAAAGGAGACTGAAGATGAATTCATTTGACTTGTGGTTCTGGCAAAGAAGATCGTAAGTACCCTGGACTGCCCCAAGCACAAGCATCTGTCATGGGAGAATAAACACGTTCCAAGTTCTCCTAAGAGGCAAGGGTAGTGAGACTTTGTATCACCTACTCTCAGCATGTCACCAGAGACCGGTTCCTGCTTGGTAAAGCAGAGGGACAATAAAAAAGAGGAAGGCTCTTAGGGAGATGGGCCGGCACAGTAGCTGCCACAATGGGTTCCAGCATAGGGACAATTGGGAGGATGGTGCAGGATTGGCAGTGTGTTTTTTTTTTTTCAGTTAGGCATAAGGTTGCTGAGGGAACTGACTTGATGGCCCCTAACAACAACAACAACAACAACAACAACAACAACAACCACCACCACCACCGACACCCTATGGTAAATCCCCTCTGACCATACATCAGGGATGTGAGTGGTCTATTATGGAGAATACATTGAAGAGGGTATTACTGCAGATGCAGAAGTAGTGAGATTCATACCATATCATTTCATCTCCCTTTTGACCCGATTTAAATTTGTTCTAGTTTGTAATATCTTCTGCTGTCTTCTTTATTGAGATTCTTCTCTCTTTTGCTTTATTGTTGCTGTGGCTTTGTATATTTTCTGTGTATTAAATCTGGATTAATGGTTTACTGGGAGTATGTCAGGGAGGTTTGGGAAAAATGGGGAGCTAATAACAATGAATACAAGAAAGAAGAAAGTGCTCTAAAGTTAATTGTGGAGATAGCTGTAGAACTCTTCTTAATGTGATTCAACTGTTGAATTGTATGAGATGTGAATTATATGCCAATAAAAGTTTTAAAAAGAACCTCCATAATGAATTCCATTTTCTAATAGCTTTTCTAACAGAAATATTGTGTTTTAGAGTTTGTTTTCAAGCACACAATGTGTCCTTTGTGGATATAGAAAGGGAATTCCTTTTATATATATGAAAAATCTAGTTGTATTTGAGGTACATTAACTCAGTGGTATATGGGATACAATCAAGTAGATGCCGACTCACAGCCTCCCTACAGGAAAGGGTACAACTGCTGCTATGTGTTTCTGAGAGACTGTAACCTTTTTAGGGAGTAGAAAGATCCCATCTTTTCTCTGAAAGCAGCTGGTGGTTTTGAACTGCTGACCTTGCAATTAGTAGTTCAATGAATAACCTCTATACCACCAGGGTTCTTAATGGGTGCATCCATTAAGGAACATACTTTGTTTAACCAGAACACTAGAGTTTAAAAATTCTGAAATCTGTCTAAAATAAGCTACTTTTCCTTTATGTCTATCTTATGCCTAAAAGGTGTCCATAATAATGATTATGTAGAAACAGTTTTCTTTAAGTACTTTTCCACTGTTATTAGTTCAGGCTTCACAGTTCTAGAATACTATCATGCTTAGGTTCCTCTCCTTTGACTTGTCTAATTTGACTTGTCTCCTTTGACTAATTCTACTTTTTGTGTTTCTGTGCTTAGTACCAGAAAATAAAAGTAATGCAGTTTTATAACTTATATTCCACAGTCAAACATAAGAATTTGAATTTTTCTCTATAGTCATTAATATGAAATAGTTTTTGCTGATATTTTCCTTATTCTGGCTGCCTTTTATTGTCTTTAACTTTAGCTAGAAAACTTTAGTCTCTTCTCTGAGAAGGAGCAGTAAGGCAGGAGCCTGAAGGAAATTCTAGTCTTCATGCCATAAAATGTTTTATAGACTTCTATTTTCCTTATTACTCTGATGGAAATTATTTATTCTCTTTTAACTTTGCATATTCAGGATATACACTATCCTTCAGGGAGTGAAATTCATTAATTAATTTTAGTAACATGGGAAATGTTAATACAACACACAACCATCAAATATCTGGGCTTGCCCTTGCTTAATGTGATTTGTATGCTTTTCAATAATGATGATTCTTTAAAATTAAATTGGTCTTTGTACAATTATACTTGTTTACACACACACACACACACACACATACCCACACTTCAACTCCCAAAGAGTGCGGGGAAATAGCTTGGTTGACTAATTAAAATTAGTTTCCTTTGAGTCTTTCTGACTTATAGTGACCCCATATGTCAGAGATCATCTCCATGCCAGAGAATGTGCCAGAGAGTTTTGCATAGCTGATTTTTCAGAAGTAAATTGCAAGTCTTTCTTTTGAGCACCTGTGGGTAGACTAGAATCTCTAGCCTTTGGGTTAGCAGCTGAGCATGTTCATTTTTTGCGACATCAACTGTATAGGTATATATGGTAAATCTGGTAAATCTAGAAGATGGCAATGACATTCGATAGAAGTTTTGATCCAGGAGAGTGTAGTTTGTGAATTTGTTTTGGTGAGAAAAGACTGCCATAAGAGTCTCGAAGTGATTCTCCGCCTGACAGGAAATTCATAGAACAGGCAACATTCTCATCCAGTATAAACCCACTGCCAATGCAATTCAGCGGTACCTTACCAGATATAGTAGAATTGTTCCACAGGGTTTCCGAGACTACTCCGTCATAGCCTTTATAGTCTTTATAAAGCTTATCTTTTCCCCATGGAGATGGTGTGAATTAGAACTGCCAGCCTTGAGGTTAACAGATCAATACTTAACCCACTGCACCACCAGGACACATTTATTGAATTATTAAACTGCATTTATTTCCCTTACCCACCTGCCTTAAAATGACAAGATTTTTCTACCACCTTTACTTATCCTACATGTGGTCTGAGAGTTCAGAAAGAAATTTACTCTATTGTAGGCTCTAGGGTAAACCTGGGTAACTTTAAGCCCACATGAACATTTAATTCCATTGGATATGGTCAGTTTGGGTTGTGCTTAAGCCACAGGTAGGAGGTCTGGTGGCCTAATGTGTTATACTTTGGGATGTTAACCATAGCGTGGGCAGTACGAAGCCACTAGTCCCTCCTCAGGAGCAAGTTGATGTTTTCTACTCCTTTAATTAGTTACAATCTTGGAAACCCTTAGGGGCAGGTCTATCTTGCCCCAGAGGGTCTTAATGAGTCAGAATCTACTCAATGGTAGTGAATTTGGAGTAGAAGTCAATGGATGTATTTAATTTGCCATATTAAATAAAAGTTCACTCTACCTTCTATTTGAAGATTTTGTCTTTAGGCAGCCACAGAGTTGAGATGACTGACACCTACTTAATGTCTGTTAAGTTCCATGAATATGGGGAGTAAATCCTATAATGTAATTCTTATGAAATTGGAAAATGAAAGTCAGAGAGGTGAATGATGGGTGAGCATGATAGGATGGGACATAATGAAAGTAAAAAGAAATACAGGAATGAACTAGGAAGTAAAAATTATACATATCTATGTTTATACCTAAATGTAGGTATATAGGGAAACACATAAAGATGGATATATACAATAAGGAAGCAGACGAATTTGGGGCCTCTACTTAAATATTACTTCAGTACAAGGACAATTTGTTCCAATATTGTGACAAGGCATGATACCCACTCCTCACATGATAGCTGAAGACGGAATAGGTGCATAAGCAAATGGGGTGAAGATAGTTGATGGTGCTCAGCTATTAAAATATATGGCAACTGGGGTCTTAAAGACTTGAAGTTAAACAAGTTGGATTATATCAGGAAAAAACAAAGCCCACATGGAAGATGCATACCAGCTTGTGCGATCATGAAGTGTCGAAGGGAACAGGTATCAGAAATTCAAAAACAAGTAATCAAATTGATGTGAAGGAGCATGGACAAAGTGGAAACTCCAACCCTTCCTATAAGACAATTGGACAGTCCCTCACAAAAGGTTCACACAGAAGGGATGATAAATCCAGGGTGCAGTACAGCACTCATGAAACACATCTGTCGTACAGTTCTTTAATATTTCCTCTCCCCCCCACTACTATGGCTTGGTTTTGCCTTACTAATCTTGCTAGTCCTGCATATGTACACTTTTACAAATTAGATCTTTCAATGCATGGAATCCAAAATAGATAAACCCTTCATAAACAGTAATTGCAGCAACTATTCCCTGAGAGCAAAGGGAGAGGGGATGGGTACAACTGAGACCAATGACACACACACATCTAACTCCAGTGGAGGGGAATGAACAATAGAATTGTAGGTGTCAGATATGGATGGTGTCAGATATGGCTATAATAACAATAATATATAATATATTAAGAGTTCATGGAGGGTTCATAGGGTGGGGATAGAGGAGATAAAGGGGAACTTTAAAAAAATTATGAGTGTAGCAATTGTACAACTGTGCATGTGCTATTGGAACTATGGAGATGGATTGACAGAGCGGCTGCCATGGTGGGCTCAGGCATAGGAAGACTTAAGGGGCTGGGACAGGATGGTGCGGTTTTGTTCAGTTGTGCCTAGGGTCAGAGCTGTCCCTATGGCAACTAAGAAGAACAGCAACATATGCTTCTTCTTCTTCACTCCTACAGCATGTGTATCTAGATTGACACCAGGTCATGGACATGGTACACATTAGCTAACTTCATCCTTCTCTAATAAACATTTAATCTTCTTTCTATTTCCCCCCACTATTTTAAAGATTGCTAAGATGAATTTGGGGGATGAAAAGTTCTTGTAAGCTAGTTTTCCAAAAGCCGAAATTCTAGGCTGACATTCAAATTTATTTTACTTTAATGCTGATATTTTGTGTTTAAACATAATTATCGAGTCTCTGCTATCTTCTAGACCCTGCAAAAGGCACAAGAAACTTAGATAAAATACAAATAAATTTATAATGGATTCTGATAAAACCTGTGAGGAAAATAAATTAGCATATGGGACAAAGAAAGGTAGGAGGTTTGGAGACCCTTGACTAATAATCATTTTGCAACAGTGATCTTTTTGTCACACCTTGCCTATAAGTTGTATTATTCATCTAATGTGTACTATTAGTGTAATAGTAAGGGACAGTGTAAAGTGAAATACTTTATAATACCTGTTATCACATGTAGGCTCTAACCCAGGCTTCCCTCTCCCATGCCGATTCTCCTTAATTTTCTCAAGATATTCCCACTCAAAATGTAATTAACCTGTTTGGCATATTTCTCATTTTTCACTATAAATTTGCCTAGAAATACGCACTCATGAATCATTATATATACACATACAAATTGGATAATAGTATATACATTCCATGGCTTAGGCTTTCAGTATTTCAAAATGACTCAAAGCTATGCATAAGGTTTTCAACAACTTTTTCCTCCATAGTGGGGAGCTGAGTCCTTCTTCCACATTGATATTGACTGGTATCTGCCAGAAGTTCAGGCTGGAAACAGAAGATGGCATGAAATGAGGTATATCATTGCAGATGTCAAATGGATTTTGGCTGAAAGCAGAGAATAACTGAAACTGATTTTTTTTAATGCTTCCTTGACTATGCAGGGACATTGACTACATGGATAACTTTGAAAAGAATGGGAATCCAGAACACTTCAATGTGCTCATGTGGAACCTATACATGAATAGAACAAGGGGATGCTACATGTTTTAAAATCAGGAAACGTGCACGCCAGGGTTGTGTCCTCTCACCATACTTGATCAATCTATTTACTGAGCAAATCATCAAAGAAGTTGGGTTATAAAAAGAAGAGTGTGGCATTAAGATTGGAGGAAGACTAATTCACAATCTTCAGTAGGCAGATAGCATAATCTTGCTTGCTGAAAGTGAGGAAGAATTGAAGCACTTGCTGATGAATGTAAAAGATTGTAACCTTCCTTAGGGACTACAACTAAATATAAAGAAAACCGAAATCATCACATATGCACCAAAAGGTAGCATCATGAGAAGTGGAAATTGTTTGAAATTGTGAAGGATTTTGTCTTTATTGGATACACAGTCAATGGTCATGAAATCAATGCTCAGTAATCAAGAGATTAAAAGAGGTATTGTTTCTCAAAAATTTCTCTCAGATACAATTGGTTTTATTGTGTTCTTCCTTTAACTAATATGTTATCATTAAAAATGAGCAAAAAGTTTATTGCTTCTGTAAAAACCATCAAAATATTAAACTGTACAAGACCAATTAATCACAGAATGAGTTATCTAGCTATAATATCAATGACTTGAGTAGCCTTTGTTTTAAAAAATTTTAGATGCAAAAAATAATTTTTTCTCTGTGACTATGTTAGTTCCATTTTGCTTACATTTTAGAGGTTAATTCTTACAAAAATATTTTAAGAATAAATTTAAATGAATTTTATCTGTAATTGGACACAAGGAGCAAAACTATTTTTTAACCTTATATTTCATGAGTGGACAGATAGCTAGCTGGAAACCACTGTAATCAAGGAACAGATGAACTCTTATTAATCTTGGGAGGGCTAGTAGGGAGATATAAAACATTCCTATGTATCAAATATATATAGTTGCTGTAAATAAGAATCAACTTGAAGGAAGTGAGTCTGATTTTTTTTTTTCAGTTTTGGATACACCAAGAATTCTAAAAATCCATTTTTATTTCTATTTTTTCCTTTTATAAAACATGATTATAATGCAGTTCCAAATAAACAATGAAAAAATATTGTAGTTGGTATTTGTAGCTCATGACCCTTTAAAGTGATTTAGTTTTAACTCTACATGAGATACATTAGCCATTTGGGGCTTCATTAGAAGAATTCTAATTAGAATCCTGTCACTAGAAGGCATTTTAAATATTGGAAACATGGTACCATTGACAGTATAAAATGGAGGATTGGCCTCTGAGAATCAAAGGAGAGCAGAAATGGGTCTAGCTTATCTGCCTTCTCTTGTCACCATAATGAGAGTGGAATTGGATGGCCTAAGCTTCTAATAGGCACGCATTTTCTAGGAGGCCACGATCCGTTTAATCATAGTCTTACTGCTAACATTAATCCTCTCCACCATTCTCCAGAAGTATCTATTAGCCGTGGCAAATAGGTTCTTTTAGACTAAATATTCTCGCCTCTTTGGTAAGTCATTAATCCATCTAAGCATTCATTCGTTCTTTCCTTCCTTCAGCTGTTGTTGCTTTCAGGTGCCCTCAAGGGAGCTCTGATCCAGAGCAGCCTGTACACAGCAGAACAAAGCACTGCAGGATCGTTAGCATCCTCACAATTGTTCCTCTGCCTGAGCACCTGCACGCCTATGCTGTTTGTCCGTCTTATCAAGGACCTTTCTCTTTTTCACTGCCTGTCCACTTTCTCTGTGTGGAAAGATTTGCTCATTGCCTATTGGGTTCTCTTGATTTGGCTAGCTTTGGGGGCCCATCTCAAGTTACTTCAAATCTAGCAAGTTCATTACAAAAGCTCACTGCCATCGAGTCAATTCTGACTCAGAGTGACCCTAAAGTACTGGGTAGAACTGCCTCTCTGGGTTTCCAAGACTCAGTCTTTATCAGCGGTTGATTGAAAGCTCCCTCCCTCTGTCCTGGAGCAACTGGTGGTTTTGAAGGATAGACCTAGCATTTCACAGAACCCGGTGTAACAATTATGTCTTCAGGGCTCCAAAATCCAGCAGGGAATAGATAAGTAAGCAAGCCAATAAAATAAAACTGTATTGTAGTAGTAACAGTATAGGTGACTTGGTGACTAAAATGCCACAGAATGACACTTTACATCAAGTAAGAATCACTCAAGATAGATTAAAACCATCTATGATGATGTGTGAGGGCATGGGAGAGCTTCTGAAACCTGTAAACAAATAAACAAAAAGTTTAAAAAAAACCCCAAGCTACTGCCATCGAGTAGTGGATTATGATTCACGGCAACTCCATAAAGCAGAATAGAACCACTCCATAAGTTTTCCAAAGTTGTGATTTTTATGGTGCTGTGACTGATTACAGACCAGGAGCTGACTGTGGAACAATTGATTGCTCATATGTCAGTTCAGGATAAAGCTGAAGATAATTTAAAAAAATCTTGAGAGCTGAAATATGACCTTGTTCATTCCACTTGAATTTCAATAATATCTCAAGAACAGATTTGATGCATTGACTAATGACAAAAGACCTGATGCTCTGGGGGAGGACATCAAGAATACCATTCATAAGGAAAGCAAAAAAAGATCATTAAAATAACAGGAAAGGCAAAAATGGATGTCATAGGAGACTCTGAAATTTGCTACAGCCTATCAAATGGAAGAAATAATGAAGTCAAAGAACTTAATAGAAAATTTCGAAGACCAAGTCTAGAAAGCAAAGCCACATATTCTGATGAAATGTGCAGAGATCTACAATCGAATATTATAAGCTCCTCAGCATATTTGAAACTGAAGAAACTCAAGAAAAAAGTTAAGGTTTGAGCTGAAATATTGAAAGATTCTATGGACAAAATTTTGAATGATACAGGAAGCATCTAAGGAAAATGGAAAGAATACATAGGATAACTATAACAAAAAGAACTAGTTGACATTCCACCATTTCAAGAGGTAACATGTGAGCAAGAACTAATTTTGCTGAAGGAAGAAATTCAAGCTGCACTGAAAGCATTAGCCAAAAACAAGGCCCCAGGAATTGATGAAGTACCAATAGAAATATTTCAACAAGCTGATGAGGCACTGGATGGACTCGCTTAACTATGCCAGGAAATTTGGAATAGTGACCTGGTCTACTGACTGAAAAATGTATATTTGTGCCCATTCCAAAGAAAGGTGACTCAACAGACTACTCAAATTGTAGAAGAATATCACTTATATCATATGCCTATAATGTTTAGCTGAAGATTATCCAACAATGGTTGTGGCAGTACATTGACAGGGAGCTGCCAAAGGTTCAAGCCATATTCAAAGGAAGATGTGGAACAAGGCATGTTATTGACAATATCAGATGGATCTTAGTTGAAAACAGAATACTGTAAAGATGTTTACCTGTGTTTTATAGACTTCCAACACTTTCAACTATGTGTACTATAACAAATTATGGAAAGTTTTGAGAAGAATGGGAACTCCAGTACACTTTATTATACTCACACAGTACTTGTGCATGAGTCAAGAGGCTATTGTGCAAACAGAACAATACTGCATGGCTTAAAATCAGGAAAGGGCCGCCTCAGTGTTGTCTTCTCTTACCATCCTGTTTCAGTCTGTATACTGAATACATCATCAGAGAACTGTGGGAGCAGATTGTCATAAAATGAACTCTGAGAAAGGAATACATGCCAAAGTCTCTGAACATTGAGACATTGGTGCTAAATTCTCTGAACATAGAACACTGTCCCGAGTTTCTGTGGAGTAGAGCACACCAATAGGGCAGTTGTAACCTCAGACCCTTCTCCTAGTAAGACAAGACCATCACCACCTTTCACAGTCTAGGCAAAGCCCATGGGAAAGAGCTGACAACTCATCCTCAGGAAATTTATGGGATACAGAGGGTCTGACTTTCAACTAAGATAAACACTTTCTATCCTGTTCTCTGGGAAATTGGTGAAATACACCATCCTGCACATGCCTACTTGACTTCAAACTATGGACAAATTGGTTAGAATATTATTGCTACTCTGCTTTCCTTCTAAGAAATTATCAAAACATTCTTTGTGTGAAAGCTTGTCAAGGAATGCAGGATATGTGACCAGAACTGTACATGAACCTGAAGTGAGTAAACTTCCGGGTCTTGGGGAATTTGCTCCTTTGCCCCCTATGCCTCATGTGGCTATCTTGTATCTCTAAATTGCTCTTTCTAAATTTTGACCATGCCCCTCTTGACCCTGGTTCAGTTTGTGAGAGAGCTTGTTTCTCCCCTCACAGAGAAACTGGTCTTATGAAGAAAAATGTGGTGTCAGGATTGTAGGAAGACTTATAAACAACCTGAGATCTGTAGATGACACAGACTTGACTGCCGCCAGCAAGAAGGAGTTGATGCATTTGCTGATTAAGATCAAAGATATCACTCCTCCGTATGGATTGGAACTTTATGTAAAGAAGACCAAAATGCTTGCAACTCGGCAAAAGATAGCGTGATGACAAATAGAGCAAAATTAGAGTTGTCTAGAATTTTGTTTTTCTTGGATTCATAGTAAACACTCTTGAAAGCAGCAATCAAGAGATCAAAAGATGAGTTGCATTAGGTAAATATACTCTGAAGGGCCTCTTTAGAGCTTTGAAAATCAAGGGTTTTGTTTTGAAGTCATTTGTAGTAGTTAGGTGATTTTATGCCAATTTGTACATGTATGAAAATATAGGGGTGAAATATAATGTATCAATCAGGTCACAGTTTGATGATGTGTGGCCTTCTTATAATGGAGGGAACTGGGAATCTCTTTCTCTCTGCCCCTTATACTTCCTACTTGTGGGAACTCTGTAACTAGTCCTGAGAGCTGTCAGTGCCCTGCCATGCTTCCACCAAACCTGGTTCCAAAATACTTCATATCCACAACCCGTGATCTTCCTGCATTCTGTGTCATTATGCGTAGCTCTGTGGGTCTGAAGAGGGACTTATGCACGAGTACTGACATATGAAATTGAGTTGGACTATGCTTGAATGCCTTTTGGATATATAATTATCTCTTGACTTAAAGATAACTGAGTCGCCGTTCAGCATGGACACAGCAAAGTTCACAGGGAAGAAGCACACCATCAAGTATGATTAAGAGGGCCCAAAAGGAGCCGATATCGAGCATCAAAGAACAGGAATTACTTCATTACGAGTGAGGGGAGGGGCAGGGTGGGGACCTAAGGCCCACTGGTGGGAAATTGGCCACCCCTTTACAGGGGAGCCATGGAAGGAGACAGACTAGTCAGAGTGCAGCCAGGCAGTGATGATGCATACAAGTTTCCTCTAGTTCCTGAGGTCTCCCTACCCCCCAACCATCATGATCCCAACTCTACCTTGCACATCCGGATGGACTGGAGAAGTACACTAGTGGAGAGGGGGGCTGGAGATATGGGGAAATCAGGATGGATGAGCCCCCTTGGGCCGGTGGTTAGATTGGAACTACTGGATGGGTGGAGAGAAGGTGGGGTAGAGATGGAACCAACTGCAAAGATCTACATATGACCTGTCTGGAGGACGGGAATCGGGGAGTGGGCTGAGGGAGGTGTCGGGCAGGGTAAGATATGACAAAACAATAATAATTTATAAAGTATTGAGGGTTGATGAGGTAGGGGGGGTAGGGGAACAGGGGAGGGGTTGGAGGTACCGACAGCAGGGACTGGGGGAAAGGGCGGATGTTTGGAGAATGATGATGGCAGCGGACGTGCGAGGGTTTTTGTCACAGTATGTTTATTTATGTAATGGAAAAATGATGTATGATCCCCTAATAAAATGATTTTTAATTAAGAAAGGGAAAATAATTTGATATTTAATAAGGGAGATGGAAGACAAATGTATCTATTTGAATGGTGGTGCTAGTGAAGAATATTGACAGTACCATGGGCTGCTAAAAGGACCACTGAATCTCTGTCTTGAGATAGGTAAACCAGAGTGCTCCTTGGAGGCATAACGGTGACGGTTCATTTCACAGACTTTGGACTTGTGGTTGGGATAGATGAGTCCCTGGAGAAGACAGTGTGTTTGCTAGAAGAGCAGCGCAAAAGTAGAAGGTCCTCAAGGAGATGGGTTGTCACAGTGGCTGCCCCAGCGGACTCAAGCATGGGAACAATTGTGTGGATGGGGCAGGACCAGGCAGGGTTTTGTTCTGTTGCACATAGGTTGACTACGGATTGGAATTTTCTCAATTGCACATAACAACAGAGAAAGTTACTAGTTGGACTACTGATCTCAGGTCAGAAGTTCAAACTCACCAGCTACTCTGTGGGAGAAAGGTGAAGTGCTCTTTTGCTAAAAAGACTTATAGCCCCAGAAGCCCAGGTGGCAGTTCTAAATTGTTCTGTGTGGTCTCTATGATTCACAATGAGCTTGATGGTAGTTAGTTTGGTTTGTATTAGTATGATTTCTCACATCTTTATGGAAACAGATTGCCAAATTGTCCTCTTATGGTGCAGCTGGCAGCTGGTGTTTGAACTGCTGGCCTTGGGATCGCAGCTACATGCTCAATCCACTGTGGACCTAAAAATGCTTTCTTATGTATGGTGATGTGTTGTTTTACTTATTTCAGTGATCTTTTGCATCTTCTACAGAGTGGTCTTGGTGGTCATCTAGTTGATACTGACTAATGGACACCCACATGTCAAGAGTGAATGCTTAGCAAGTGTACACGCTCTTTCTCTCCTGTATAAGATGCCAGGGACCTAATTAATATACAAGTCTGATAAGATACAAGTAATCAAATGCAATAATTGATCATACAGTCATGCTGTCAGACATCATGATAAATTACTAATAAATATATATATATATATATATATATATATATATATACACAACCTCACAAACCAAGATAATTACAATTGTTTTAAATGACATCTGCCAGTAGTTTTCATTACTTCATCTGATGCCAGTTGCATTTATCTATTTTATTGACTAACAGATCCCTTCCAATTCTCCTATCCTTTATTGTTTACTCTACCCTTGTGAAATGTCAGTCCCATCTTTGAAAAAGACAAACCCCATGTTCTACAATTTTATCCCCCAGAAAAATCACTATGAATCTGAATTATAGGAAATGTGAATTTAATATCTCTGCTACATAATTCCCAGTCTATCTTCTTTTGTATTTTATTTTCCCTCTTGCCATTGGAAATTTTATTTTTGAGTTTATCCCTTTATGTTACTTCTCAATATTTTCCTATATCATTAACAGAAAGCATGTGTTAAAAAAAGAGAAAGAAAGACACAAAGAACAGGCTGTAGACTCCAAAACCTGTTAAATCCAAGTCCAAAGGAGATAAAGAACATAACTGTAAGGTGATGATTGAACTGAATATCTCTGTCTTCATATAGGCCACTGGTTTGGGAGGAGTTATGGATTAGTGCCTCCAAAAGGTATGTTGAAGTCCTAACTCCTATATTTATGTGATGTTATTAGAATATTAGATCTTTGAAGATGTCATCAGACTGACATGAGATCATACATAAATCACCATATGAATCATAATTCTCAATGATCAATACCCCCTTTAAAGAGAAGAAGATACACACAGAGAGAGAGGAAGGGCACTATGTGACACTGCAGGTGCAAACCAAAGATTCTCAGTGGTCCCAATCTAGAAAAGATTATTGCTAGTATTAATATGGGTGATTTGGACATTTAGTCTCTAGGACTGTGAAGCAAAAATTTTTGCTTGTCATGCCCCAGAACTTGGTGTTTGGTTACAGCTTCTAAGTATTGATACAAGAAATCTTACATTTATCCTAAATAATTTATAGGTAAACTTTGCTAAATTCTGGGAGAGAGACAGCATATGGATACCTAGATGTTCTGTTGAAAATTCTGGGTTTTATAAAATACATGAATGTGCTTCTACTGACTGGAATGCTTACAAATAGCAATGGAGATTGTTTAGGTTGTATGAAATGGCCACAGTCCCTAGATGAAAGGAGCTCAAGTGTTGGAATAAGTTCATTAGACTACAGATTGTATGGAGGTGGCATATTATGAGTATTCAATAAAGGAACAAAGGAACATACCATAACTGGGGTACTGAACCCTGAAAAATGCAACTATTTAGGTTCAGATTTGTGGCAGTTACACAATCTGCTGTGAATTTGAGGGGGTGGGGAGTCCAGTCTGTCAATCAGGTTGCAGTTTGATGAGCTCATTTGGAGGTGCATCAGAGATAAATAGCTCACTGGAACCCAGAGACGGTCTTTCTTTGTTACACATTCCTGTTAACAAGACACATGGATCTCCACTGATGGAGCCAGAGCCCTGGAGCTGGGGGAGCCACATGGAGATCCCTACCAGCACAAAGATGATACCACGGCCACTGGATCCACAAGATTCTCTACCCAATGGCCTGTGATCTTGACAGATTTGGCATTATTGCATGGATGTAGGAGTCTGAAGAGGAATTTGTAGACAGGTATTGGTCATATGCGCTAATATCAAACTTACGGATTGATCTGGACTAGACTGGGGTGTTTTCTTAATATACTACTACTCTTTGATATAAAGTTGTTTCTTACATGCATATGTGTCTCCTTGAACTTGTTTCTGTGGTCTACCCAGACCAGGATGGTGTCCAAAAGAATTACATACGTGGCATTCCCATTGGTTGTTCAGAAAATTAAGAGGTAAGGAGGACAATACCTGGAGGCTGGATGATAAAAGGAGATTCAATGCAGGGTCTGGTTCAGACCTCCCTCAGTGATTTTCACCCACGAAGCTACTCAAAAACCCATTGTAACTCTCTAAACTCACTACGTCTGTCTGTAGACTTCACTAAACCCTTGCCAGGTCCAGGAGGATGGCGTCCACCTTTCCTTTCTTTACCCAGAATATCAGACCTTTCCTGAGCAGTAATTTCCCAGGCTGCTGTCTAAAAGTGGTTATAATCCCAGGCTGTTGGAGAGTCTCTGAGAACTAGCCACAAGACCTCCCAGCAGATTCTCTGCTATCCTCCTTGTTCCTGCAGCTGAGGAGCAGTGTGACTCTATTGGCTACCCTTTTCCCTCTCTCCCCAGCTTCTTGTATGCCAGTGTGGGTAACAAGCGATCATTCAAGAATAATTTGAAGCAATTCAAGAACCACCGGGATATTTACCTGTGCCCGAACTCAGTTCCCCAGAACACAACTGACAAGGTTGTGCAGGATAGAGATGGGAGTGATGCCGGAGTGTACTCAGGAGAAAATTCAGTTCCAGTCAGCCCCAAACCCTCTCTGTTAACCTGCCCCCCTTCCCTAGTGGACAGCCTAGTACAGCCCTGATACAAGGACACTCACAAGCCCATTATAAAAAAGGGGGAATTAAAAAAAAAACCTTTCTTTTTAAAATTTTTAATAAATCACTTTATTGGGTGCTCGTACAATTCATCCCAATCCATTCATTGTGTCAAGCACATTTGTACATTTGTTGCCATCATCATTTTAAAAACATTTTCTTTCTGCTTGAGCCCTTGATATCAGGTTCTTATTTTTGCCTCACTTCCCTCCCTTCTCTACCTTCCCTCCCCTCACCCTCTCTCCCTCCTGAACCCTTGATAATTTATAAATTATTATTTCATGTCTCACAGTGACCAATGTCTTCCATTACCCACTTGCATAATTTTGAATGTAAGCCATCAGAATGCTGTCCTTCAACATAAAATTAGCTCATAAACTCTAATATTCAGAGCATAGACTGGGAAATTAATATAACAAAATGGGGGAAAGTGAACACATCCTGAGAGATTCAACCCAAGCCCCAAAATAGCTCTACCTGTTCTAGTTTCCAAAGAGAGTCTTTAAAAGACGGCAAATTGTGGCCCTCTGATCCATAATACGTCAGTGACGGTGATGTAGTCTGCCCAACCCAGCCAGTGGCAAACTGACAGTTCCCTGTGTCAGCCCACATTCTGAGGACTTCCACCGCTGGTGGACACTGATTCGCCCAGACACCTTGCTTACAGAAAACTTGAACTCATCACCATAGTGGGCCACAGGCAGTCCTCAAAAACAGTTTTATCAATTACACAGAGAAAGAATTTAAGACCCCTTGGTCTCCAGAAACATGACACCTAATTTGAAAATGACAAGCAAACAGCAGCATACTTCAACACTCTCAAAAAGCAAATAAGCAAAGCAAATCACCACAGTGGAGGAAATTGTAAATCTAATGGTGCTCATTGAAGAATCAGACATTGGTCTGTCACAAAAAGAAATCTTCAGAATGCTGCTTTTAGTAATACAGGATATGAGAGAAGTAATGCAGAATAAGGATGCAATGACAGAGATGAAATCCATTCACCAAAGGGAAATACAAGAACTAATGAATGAGGCAGCAGAAGCAAAAGACAAGGTCATGGACCTCACCAACTGTGTTAGTCCAGATAGACTAGAGAAACAAACTCATAAACACTCATATGGATACAAGGAAAAGGTTTATATACAAGAGGAATGGGATATTGAGAAAGCATCCCAACCCAGTCCAGTCCAAGGTCATAAGTCCAATATTAGGCCATATACCAGTCCATAAAGTCTCCTTCCAACTCATGAAGTCACAGGCAGGGGTCTCCCCATGGCTCCTCATTTCCAAGGCTCAGGGTCCATCAGCAGTATCCATTGGCAGTAGAAGCATCTCAGCACTGGCAGTGGTCGCTCTGTGGTTTCTCTAGCTCCAGAGGTCTGGTTCCATCAGGGCAAGCCCATGTTGCTTTTCCTCTGGCTCCTCCAGGCTCCAGGGCTCAGGATCTATCAGCATGTCACCATCTTGTCTTGTTGGTAGACCCACTTCAAGAGACTGAGTCAAGTCTTTCCTCTTCAATTGGGAAATACCATGAGACTTCCCAGAATTCTCAGAGAAAGCCATGCCCACACAGAGGTCTCATTGGCTATCTCCAAATTGACAGGCTAGATTCTGCCACTAGGCTCCCAATCATGAAATTGACACACAAGTACATGACTGCCACACCAACTAGAAGAGGGGAGGAATTATACCACTGACCTCTAGGACATTCAGGCAGATTTCTACAAATGGGAAAGAGAGTCAAACAATATCATCAGAAAAGGAGGAGAAAAGCTGAGATCAATGATAGATGCTTTGAAGATGAAAAATATTCAAAGAATTGGTCTGCCAGAACAAGACATAACAAAGAAATCAACAGTTAAATTAGCGAGGGAATTTCTGCATACAAACTTTCTCACCTTAATGAATGAGGATCAGACACTCATACAGGAAGCAAAAGAGGACACCAATTAGACTAACCCCCAGCAAGAGCTCCCCAAGACACATAATAATTAAATTATCCAACTTTGAGGAAAAAAAAGAAAAATGTAAGAGCAGGAAGAGAAAATAAGGTGGAAGCATACAGTGGCGCTCAAGTTAGACTATGCTCTGACCCACCAGCAGACACCTTAAAGAGGAGGAGGGAGTGGAGCAACATGTTCTGAAAGCTGAAAGAAAAAGCAACGGCAACCCGGGAATTCTCTATCTCACAAAACAGTCCATTAAGACAGACCATCAGGTGAGTCATCCAAGACGAGGAGCAACTCAATATGCTGCTCTTTCAGCTTGTACATGTTACTCTGAAATAAAATTGAAAAATAATTAAAATACATTATTCAGATAATGGCAATTTCCCTTGTTTGTAATATCTATTTATGACTCTCAAATAATTTTAAAATTTTACTTAAGGACAAAAATTTACTGTTGCAAAAGCTTACAGACCCCTCTCTAGCCTATTGTAGTCCATTCTCCCTCTTCTTCTTGCCCCTGGTAACCATCTGCGTGAAACCTCCTCCCTTGGGTACCGGCAACAGGGAAGTGGCAACGGGAGGCATCAGACAATGTATGATGTGACAAATTAATAACAATTTATAAATTATCGAGGGTTCCTGATGGAGAGGGGAGTTGAGGGAGTGGGAAAAGGAGTAGCTAATACCAAGGGCTTAAGTAGAAAGAAAATGTTTTAAGCATGATGATGGAAGCAAACATACAAATGTGCTTTTCACACAATGGACGGATGGATGGCTTGTGATAAGAGTTGCATGAGCCCTAATAAAGTGATTTTAAAGAAATCTGTCTCTTTTGTTTTGGAAAATATTACCTTGATTTTTTTTCTTTTATTATCTCATATAATATCTGAGCTTTTGGGGTTACTGAAATTAACTGAGAATAATGACCTCCAAATCCATCCATGTCATGAGATGTTTCCTAGTTTCACTATTATTTTTCAGTGATGCATAGTATTCCATTTTGTATCTGAGCCCAAGTTTATTTCTTCTTAAGAAGACATTTTTTTTGTGATTCTGTTTTTACTATTTAGTTTAGAGAGATTAGGTAATCTATGTAATATAAGCAAGGTAGCATGTGGTCTGAATCCACTGTCAGATTTACCCTGGAGTCAAGGCTTCACATAGTCTGTAGTTAGTGTTAGCTCTCATTCCTATCCACCTTTTGGAAGTGGAAAACTAAGACCAGTGTCATAAGTGGTCAGTGACTAACTTAAAGTGTAAAATCAACTCAAGATATGCATATATAATATGGCAGTATCCAAAACACATGGCTTTATTGCATTCTTAATAGGAACCCTGGTGGTGCCATGGGTAATCATTGGGTTGCTCACTGAAATACTGGCCATCATAGCTCTCCAGTCACTTTGTGAAGGAAAGGTGCTTTTCTTGGAAACCCCATGGAGCAATAATACTATGCCCTGTAGTGTCTTTTGAGTTATAATTAACTCTATGTCAGTGAGTTTATGTGGGATTGGGTTTTCACCAATTCCCATGAATTGCTGTAGGTGAAAAAGAAGTCTATATGAAAGCAGTATTGCATTATACTGCAAGACAAACACCTATGTTTATAATAATGGCACAAGGTCATCAATGTTAGCAAATGTACTTTCTGTAACAAGGACTACACTCATATAATAGATTTACATTTTTCTTCAAGTTCATTAAAATTGAATTAGTTTGCTGCTACACTGGATAAGCTTCAGGTACCTGGAAAAATTGATGGAGGTTACACACCTCTTCCTGAACCATGTCAGCTAAATGAATTGTGGCTACGAAACATGGGATAGATAATAACCGTAATAATTTAGGACATTTAGCTACAAACTGGACCTCAACAGATTCAGTTCAGTTTCCTGCATCTAACTGAAAATGTAACATTTTTTGTCACCCATGAAATTAATCATGTTAAAAGAATGTCATCCATAAAATATGCTTCATTTTTAAAAAAGTATATATCCATCAGGCACTAACACTTTTCTCATATCAGCACACACCTAGAGTAAATCACCTATACTAATCATTCCCTCTACATGGAACATTATTTATTAAAGAATAATATAAACATTGGTAGACATTGTAGACAAAAATAAGAAGTGTGATAAACTCATGTTCTCTCACCTAAATCAGCCATCAACACTGGTTAGGGGAAAACAACAAAACCTTTTTCTATTTCTCTTCTCAACTCACTGAGTGCTGGTGGCTGGCTCAGACATCAAGTGCTCGACTGCTAATTGAAAAGGTGAAGTCCAACTCCATCACCACATCCCAGGAGAAAGTCTGGCAATCTGCTTCCACAGAGCTGTGCCTCAGCAACTCCAGCAAGCACTTCTCTCTGTCCTACCGGGTTTCCCTGAGTCAGAATCGACTTGAGGGTCGTGTGTAATGTCCTTAATCATGTCACTGCTTGCAGAATAACTCCCTGAACCTCTACACTCTGGCTTCTCTGCTTTAGGTCTTTCTTAGAGTTCTTTCTTCTTACTTCACGCATTGCTAGATAACACTTTTCATGTTGAAAATGTTCAAGCAGCATTTTAATTGGTTTGAATAAATGGTGATTATATATAATCTTTCTAGGAGCCCTGGTGGGGTAGTGGTTATGTGTTGGGCTGCTGTCCATAGAGTCAGCGGTTTGAAACTACCCGCAGCTCCACGCGAAGAAGCCTGAACTTTCTGCCTGCTGTCAACACTTTCCGTCTTCAGAGACCCATTAGGGGTTGCTAGGAGTCGACATGGACTTGATGGCAGTGAATTTCGGTACAAGTTTGTTATTGGTAACTGGAAGTCAGTTCATTACAGTCTCTAAGTATTAATTTTCCTTCTACGTAAAGTAGGCATGTAAAGGTATCTATGTCATAAGGACGTCTTAAGGACCAAAGTGTAACTTATTCATGTAGAAGTCTCAGTATGCTGGGGTTGTGGCTGGATGCCATCGATTCTGTGGTAACTCACAGAGATCCCGGTCCAATGGAATAAAAGATCATCCTGTCCTGCCTAATAAATAAAATACTTGAGCAACAGAGATTGTTACTGTTGACATCATTTATTTGGTCACATTAAGAATATTAGCATTAATTTTTAAAGCAAAAAGCAAAGTGTTATTGACATGAACATTCATTTGTTTTAGTTGTCGCCTAAGGAAACATAATTAGCACATACTTTAGTGCAGTGGATTCGTTAATATGGTTCTTCTCACCGTAGCCTTTGTCACACCCACCAAAAGCCCCCTGTTTTCCGATTGGGTCTAGATAAGAAGGTGGAAGAAGCTACTAATTGGATTATGTGTTTCAGTTCCAAGTGATTGTTACCAGGGTTAATTATGCTTGCCACCCTGCCCTGTGGTACAAAGTGAGCCCTGTCAGAAGTGGGAATGGTGGGTGTCACTGCCAGCACAAGCAAAGAGCCAGGAATGGAGTTTGTCTTTGGGCCATGAACTCCTTGCCTACTCTTGTTTCCTTGATCCAGGAAAGAGCTATTGCACCAGAGGAACAGCGACAGCAGAAGCAGCCAGCATAGCAAGAGGCTGAACACTCAACTTTTCAACCCCCTAGAGCAACCAAAGGAAATACTTGAGGACAGGAGATTGGCTTGTGGAATAGGGTGCCCTTCAGCACTTTATTGGGGAAGCTGAGTTTGCCGACTCACCAAGCTGGAGCTGAGTGCCTTCATGCTGAGGCTCACAGTGAATTGGCATGCCCATAGGCATTTGTTGGCAGCCCCCAAGGAGCTTTGCAATGTTGTTTGAGCAGGGGACAGACCAGGCCAGAGTTGAGGGCCAGAGATCATATTGCCTGTGGATACGACAGAGCAGAAATTGTCCCGACTAAATAACTATCTCCTGAGCATTTCTCATCTGAATTTTCACTTGTTCACTTTCTTAATTAACCTCACAATCATGAACATTGTCTGTGAGTCCTGTTGGCCACTGCAATGGTTTAGGGAATGGAGACACACAAGTAATGCCATGGGTGCCAGAAAGATGGGGGGAGGTGGGCGAAGATATGTCTGACTTCTGTCTTGTGGCATATCAACTTTGGCAGCCTCAGCTGTGGTTCCTTGTCTTTGCCTCAGGTAGTAACCCTTGATCATGCTGATTGGTCATAGGTTGAATTACAGCTGACACATTGGGAGGTAAGTATAGCAAATTTATATCTTGATTTAGGTCATCTGCAGGAAGAGGGTTTACTGGGCCATCTTTAAGTAGCAGCAGAATCTCAAAAGGGTTGCTCTCTTCAAGGTAGTAAGCATGCACTTCTGGGAAAGAATTATAACCAACTTGGAATGACATAATCATTATCCAGGCCTTGCACTTATTTGAAGAGTAGACCAACATCTCATTTCTGACAATTTTTGAATGCTCAGGGGTTTTTAGAATGGTAAACATGAAAAGGTTTTAATTTAAATTCAGCTGCATTTTCTGAAAACAGCAGCTTGAGACAGTCTGTCTTATATGCCTTGAAACCAGTTTGTGAAAATAGGCAGCTGCAAGTAGTTTGTTGTAACTGAAATACCTTGTAAGTCTGAGACTGTCTGTATCCGGCAGACTATCTGCAGCATGTGTTGCTGTGGGGCTTCTGCTCTCAGAGACCCTATGTAGAACAGAACGTAGAATGCCTCTCCTGCATAGTCAGCACATTCCTGGTGTTTGATGGACAGCCATATTAGTAGCCATTTTGTTGAGGGTCTTCTTCCTTTTTGTGGACAACCTTGGTGTTTAGTGGTGATGCATTGGGCGGCAGTCCACTAGGTTGGAAGCTTGAAACCACCATGCACTCCATGGGGCTTTCTACTCCCCTGAAAAGTTCGAGTCTTGGAAACTTCTTGAGGCTGTTCTACCTGCCCTCCAGGGTTGCTTTGAGGCAGAATGGACTTGAAGGCAGTGCATTTGGTGTTCCAGGGACTGAGTTTCTCTTGCTTACAGGTTCAAAATAGGCAAGATAAGTCTCTCCATCCTCCCTTCTGTGGAGCATTCTGGTTGTACTTCCATTGGGATACATTTGTTTATTTTTCTGGCAATCCATGCTACTTTTTATCTTCTTTATCAATACCATAATTCAAGTGTGCCAATTCTTCCATGAGTTTCCTTATTTGCTGTTCAGTTTTCACTTGTATATGAGGTGATTAACAATATCATGATTTGTATCAGGCATGCCATATTCTGACATCTTTGCCTTTTTAAATAAAAAAAGTCTTTTTCATTAGAGTTGCCCAAGGCAATAAGTCATTTGATTTATCTGCAACAAGGTTGTAGATGCTCAATAAATATTTTGAATGATTATATTAAACAAAACAAAACAACTCAAAGTCATTGAGTTGATTCTAACTCAACAACCTTATATGTGGAAATGCCCTTGTGGGGTTTTGAGAGTGTGGTGGTTTCAAACTACTGACCTTGTGGTCCTGATTTGATGAAAAGCTAACCATATACATTGGGAACACTTGTCCATAAACTCCATAGCATACTGTAAATAGAGAATAAACATCTTGTGAATAAACAACCAGAGATCTGATCATCGTTTTGTGTTTCTGCACCTAAAGTTCATAAACTGGTCCCTTTGATCCCATTGTTTTACACTGTAGATTTTTATACTTTTATATTTTGTGAGAACTGTGGGAATATTTTAAAATATTTGTTTTTATAGAGAGTTGCTGCTTCAGTGACTGAAAAGACTTCAAATCTACTTATAATTATTAAAAGGTACAGTGTGAGAAATATTTATACAATTTTCAGAACTGCATTGAAAATATCCCCTTTGTACTTAAGAAATTTTGTAAGATTGCTTTAACTCATTTTAAAATACCAAATTCTTTTTATAGCATTTAAATTTATCTTCTGTAAATAATACTCCCAAGCTAATTATTAGAAGGAAAACAAAAATTTAAATTCACTCTCTCAGATAATATGAATAAAACTTGAAGTTTTGTCTCAATTGAATTTGATTTAATAAAAACATTAATGACTCAACTTTATACCATTTTACATGTATACATTCAGGAGTGAACTCTTGAATTTATTCAATTACAAAAATGATGAAATAATGTTAAATATTGAATGATGTATTTTATAATTCTCTAGAGAATTTGGGAATTTTAACTTTATTACCAAGTAGATTTACCAAAAATAATCCATGAGTCACCTTGAGTTATATTAGCATGCACATGATATAAGCAAATACCTATATGTCTCTGTTAAAAACACAAATTAAAATAACCAAATGGTTCTTCTCCAATGCAGTTCAACAGTGTTCTGTGTCCTGGCCTGCGGGTCCGTAGTTCACAATTCCTGGAAGGAGGAGCGGGAATTGGGGGGACAGGAGACGCGAGAAATGGAGACAAGACAGGATTCTGATCAAGTTTCCTTTATTTGGCAGACGTAGACCATTTTTATAGGGCAGGCAAGCTTGGGCCATTAGCATATAGCTACTGACAAGTGAAGGTCATCAAGTCTGCAATCAAGCTTCAAAAGGCAGGGCTGTTAACAGTTACAAAGGTAACTACAAACCTCAGGCAACAAACTGCAACAGAGTTCAGGCATATCCGGTCTGTATCCTGGTCAAGCATGTCCACTGGATGGCTCTGGACAGTTCTGAAGAGAAAAGAAGGCATGAACCTTTTTAAGAAGTCATGCTCAAAAATTACAAGGCGTCTATAGAAATTACTAGAGAAATGACTTGCACATTCAAGCAATTGCTTGGCTATTTCAGGTATCTATGGGAGCCAGTTTAGCAAGGCAGGTTACCAGGGAAACCTTTTCCTCACGGAAAAGGATAATTGTGTGCTCAAAGCCTATGCAAAGCATGGCTATAATCTTGCTATGCTTTAATTTCATCTAAGTTAGCCACCAAGAAGCAAACATCTTACAAATTAGAATAGAAAAATGCAGAAGGGTAAAGAGGATCTTTAAAATCTCAAATTATTAAATATAGGCACGTACATAGGTGCATATATTTATACGTGATGATGGGCAAATAGATCAATGAGCATATAAGTATAGGATTAATAGTAGGACAGAAGGTGAGTATTGGATCTCCACTCAAGTACTTCCTCAGTGCAAAAACATTTTGTTCTATAAAATTGGCATTCCATGATGCTCACCTTCCCGACATGATCATGGAAGACAAATGCATGCATAAGCAAAAGTGGTGAAGAAAGTTGATGGTGCCTGA
>PVJH01023689.1:0-34351 GCA_004026705.1 Nesogale talazaci | reverse complement strand
CTGTGAAAGGGGCAGGAACCAGTGGGCGGAATGCAGAAGGGTACTTGCTGCCATCTGTCCTAGAGGCTTGGCACTTACTGTGGCTGGCGACACTGGCTGCAGCTGAGTGCTTCTGACAGAGAGCGACCCCATGTGCAGAGTCCAATGGCTCTGATGGGTTTCAAGACTGTGACCTTTGGGGAGCAGATCGCCAGGCCTTGCCATCAAGATGTCTCTGGGTGCATTTGCGCCGGCAATGTTTCATCTAGCAACTAGTCAAACACTTACCCAGGTGCAACCAAGTAGTAAGGAAGAAAGGATAGCCAAAGGAGAAGAAGGGGATTCACGCCTGTTGCATGGTGTTGCTGGGACCCTGGGGGTTGGGGGACAGGAGTGGTGTGAGGAGGGGGCTCCGGGCTGGAGGGCAGCTAGGAACCAGGTGGGAAAGGCTGGCTTATACTGCAGGCACCTTCTCTACAGCCTGGCAGGATTAGGTTAGCATGCCAGAACAATACCCAGGCCGCTGGGTGGGATGGCTGGTAGGGAGCCCCTGTGGGAGCCTCTGGCTCTATCAGGCGCAAGATGAGATAGACTTGCCCAAGGCTGCCGCTGTGGGAGGGACGGGCTGGCCTGGCCTCAGAAATTTCAGAAGTTCCAGAAGCATTGTCTTCTGACTTGGTGACTTTGGTGGGAGGAGGGGACATCCACCATGGCTCATGGGAAGGTGGTGGTGGTATCTTATGCCAATCAGAGGCCTAGTCAAGCCACAGGAACCCCACTACTATATCAAACAGAGAATTTAATACAGGAATTTGGTTGCCCAGGTGTCGTAAAACCTGTGAATTGAGATGAGATAGCCTCAAGGTTGTCATTGGGAGGAAATCACTGCCACCATCTAGATTAAACCTATCAATCAACAAAAATAAACAACTCAACCCACTGTCACCACTTCTGAGTCACACTGGACTCCTGGCAGCCCTGTAGGACAGGGGAGAACTGCTCTTGGGGGTCTGGAGGCTGCAACCCATCTCTGGTGATGAAGGCTGCTGGTTTTGAGCTGCTGACCTTATGGTTTACAGCCCAATAGGTAACCACTCTGCCACTGGAGCCATGGGGGACCAAAGAGCAAGGCCAGGATAGAAATCAGAGCAGGTCTATCGATGGGTACTGCAGCCTGGGAGGACATGTAGCCCGAGCTAGTGGTACTGCCTAGAGGCGAGCCCACGGGGAGAAACGCCCTTCCCCTGCTCCACGAGTTCCAGCTAACCGACCAAACAAACTTCCTGGATGCTCAGGGAGCAAGGGACCAGGGAAAGGTTCGGGAAGATGAAGAGGGAGCCAGCAGGCCAACATCACGCATGAAGGCTAGAGGGAGCCACTGAGGCAGGCCGAGGAGAAAGATGAGGTGCCTCTCAGGAGGCCAGCTAGGGGTCGTGACCTTTTTGGGGTTGAACGACTTTTTCACAGGGGCCGCCCAATTCAAAATAGCAGCAAAATGACAGTTATGAAATAGCAACAAAAATAATCTTATGGGTGGGGGTAGGTGTCACCACAACATGAGGAAACTGTATAAAAGGGTCGAGGCATTGGGAAAGTTGAAAAACACTGGATTAGGAGTAGGGTTGGGCAGAATCTTTAAGACGGGAAGATGTGGCCTGCAAAGGAGAGCTTCTCTTTCCAGCCGGAGTCGTGATGCCATCGCAAACCATCACTCCTGGTGAGGGGAGAAGACAGTGGGGGACTGTGAGGGCTATGTGGAGGTTCAATTCTGATGGCACCTGACTGTGACTTTGGGCAAGTGAATGATGCCCTCTGGGTCCTGGTTCCCCGGAGGTGAAGCATGGTACACGGCTGGCTCTGGTGAGAGTCAGAATGAGGTGAGAGCACTGTATGCACTATGAGAACACTTCCACAAGACCAGCATGCCGTGCAGTGTCCGGGGGTGTCCCTGACCAAGTTCTACAAAGCAGAGGCTTAAAACAACAGAACAGGAGCAAGTTCAGGTGACAACAGGACCGTGCATGCATACTCTGAAGGACTTAGGGAAGACCCTCTCTCCCATCCTAGTTTCTGGTGGTTCCTGGCAACACTCCGTGTTACTTAGGATACACAGGACATCCTGGGGTTCTATACAATACAATTCGCTTGAAAGCGAATTGCCACAGAGTTTCTCTGCCCCAGGCACACCTCTGCCCATGCTTCTGGTGACAGCCATTTATATTGAAAATGATAGGGAGAGCAGAGTAGCAGGTGGGACCCTATGTTGAACCTGGCTGCCCACAGGGTGCCCTGGGACATTAGCGCAGCTCAGTAAGCAGCAGCAGGGTCAGTGGCAGTCACTTACTTGGGGCAGCGAGGGGTACAGGGAATGGGCATGGAGGCCTCTCAGCCACAGGCTTTGGCCACCTCTCTCCATCACCTCTCTCACCAGAGGCTTTGGTCCTTCCTTTGCTGATACGTCATGAGCCGAGCTCTTTTTCCACTTCCCTCGGCCCCTCTCTGGCCCTGGGGAAGACTCATTGTCCTGTAAGCCTGGGGGCCCAGCTGGCTCTGCAGAAGTATGGGGCAGACAGCTTTCTGGAAACAGAGCCAGAGAGAGGGATGGTCACACTCTGAGCAGGAGCTCAGAGCGGCTCTATGGGACTGAGGGGGACGCCCCCTGGGCTTGCACCTGAGGCAGACTGCAGGCACTTTCTCTCTCTGAGAGCTGAGGGATTCCAGCCCTGCCTTTCAGCAGCTCAGCACTTTAACCCCATGCTGTCGAGGCCCCTTCATGAATCTAAAAACACCAGGCTGATGCATTCGTTCACCCACTTGATTTCTGGTTGACAAACCGAGACCCAGACTAGACACCCTGGTGGCACTACGGGTCACATGTTGAGGCACTAACTGCAAAGTCAGTGCCCCCCAAGCCATCGGCCGCATTTTTGGAGAAAGATGAGCCTTTCTCCTCCAGAACAGAGGGACAGGCCAGCAGACCCACAGGGACAGTCCTGTCTTGTTCCATAGCATCCCTATGAGTCAGACTGGGTTCAAATCCCAAGTCTATTTTTGTTTTAACAATAAAACAGTTTCCTGTCCCTCCCCCATAGCACCTCCTGCCTGGTTGGCAAAAACAAACAGCCCATCCACGCACCTTCCCAAGCCCATTCCACCGAATGACTGTGGGTGGACTTGTTGTCTAAGACACTACTTGTTGTGAGTTCTGTGACATCTGGTGGCATCGGAGCACGCCACCTTGGGAGGGAGGTCTCAGGTCAGGGTGGGTACTAGAGTCTTTCCCTCAACAATTCCTTCTTTGAGGCTGGCAGCCCTCAAACTGAGGGCTGGGGAGGGAGAACATACAGACGGTGTGCCAGCCAGGTCAACTTACAGCAAGCTGAATGGCCCCCAGGTGGCCATAAATAACGGCAGTGAGGCTGTCACCAACAGCCCCACCTGCCTCCTCTAAAATCCCATCAATCTCTCATGAGTGCTTGGCAGACAGGCTTCTGCCTGTGACTCAGCTCCAGCCCCAAGTGTACCTGGGGCACAGCCGTCTCTTCCCAGGGACAAGATGGGTCACTGTTTTGTGTCCTGCCAGAACACTTGCTGGTGCCTCTCACTCAAAGGAACTCTTGCCTGGCTGCCCCTCTCTCCCACTCTACCCCCAGAAGCTGACCTCTGTGGCTTCGCAATGCAGCTGAGAGAAAGCCAGATGCTTCTGAGGTGCAACTGTTTATACTCCTTGTGCCTTGCCACCAAGTGCCTGTCCTGGCTGCTCTGGTGCACAGCCACCCTCAGAGCGAGACACTGCCCAGGCCTGAACCACCTCACAAGGGTCACATGCGAGACCCTGTTGCAGTCGGTGCCCATCCATCCTGCCCAGGGTCTCCTGTTTACCAAGTCTGCTGCCCCACTCCAGGGGTTTGTCTCGTGAGGCATCAAGTGGCAGCTATGCCATTCCTGCAGTTTGTCCCTAGCTTCCGCCACCTCCCCACCCTAAAAACCGCCCACCTGAAATTATCACCTCACCTTCCCCTTCTCTGAGAGGGAATTTCCCTCAATAAAATGGTCATAAGGCTCCACCCAGACCACAGCAAAACCAGCTCACAGGACCAGAGGATGTCCAGGTGGTAGCTGGCACGGACTTCCCTAAAGGAGCACCAGGCCTTTCTGCAGAGGCGCCTTGCTGGCTAGTGTGAACCGCCAGCCTTTCAGGGTTTAGTCACCGGCCCAGATGATTCCAGTCTGCAGTTGAATTACCGTAAACAACCTAGGGCCGTGGTCAGCACACTGCGGCTCGCGAGTCACATGCGGCTCTTTCCGTGTCAATGTGCGTCTCTAAAGCAGCATCGAAAACAACTGAAGGTTATTATTTCAGAGCACGGTGATTTCATGTGTTTGGAAAAAACATACTAAAGGCTCTTGAGTCATTTTAAAGTTGTTCGGAGGACAGGATTGGCTCTTCGGCCTCAAGAGTCTGCCAATCGCTGACCTAGGGCTGTCACCAACATCCTTTTCATGAATGATAACCATATCTGGCCCAGGCGCTAAAACACCCCACATTCGAATCTATTTTATAGCAACTCCTTTATTGAGTCTCAACAGAACAAAGACAAGATCAAGACGGAGACAAAGCATCCGGATAAGAAGACAATCAGCTGAAGGTCGTAACAGCATCCAAAGGGTTCATCCATGGCTTTGTAAATAGGACATGAAGACCAAGGAAAGTGATGGGGCTGCCGAGACGGGAAAGAGCCCGTGATCCAGATACTTACACGAGTGCAGCATAGAAAAGCTGATGCCGCAGGGGCAGCTGCACAGACACTGAAAACAGACGGCTACAGCCGAGCAAGAAGAGATTCACGAAGTTTTCCACATGCTTATGCCTCTCCCTGCATCTCTGCGGATGCAGAGCAGGAGGAGGCCCCCACACTGCGAGGGGATCCCCGGCCTGCCTGTCTGCCACACTCGGCCAGGAAGCTCTTGGTATGCTTTGCCTGCCTTCAGCAGGGTATCTCAGAAGCTTCCTGACCCAATCCTGTGTGCCAGGAAGCCCTTTGCCCTGGAGATAACAGCAGAGGGGCCATGTCTGACCCTCTGGCTCCCAGACTGCCACAAAGCAGAGGTCAGACATGCCTCTACCCTCTGTCTGTCTGCAGAGTTCCTCCCATCCATGGAGCTGTCTCTCTGCAAGATCACAGGAAACAATTAAGGGGATTTATTAGGAGAAGTTCTGAGAACAGTAAGGAAACCACCAGTGGACCACCGCAACAGCTCTCCTGCCCAGGACCAGGAACTCAGCCCACTGCAGGCCCTCATCTCCAGGCCGCTCCTGTGCTCGGTCTCATGGACTTCTTGACTCAGCCTCTGGTCTCCACCTGGTCCTTGTCTCTCTCCTGTGGGCTCTTGCCTCAGCCCCTGGTGCTTCTGTTCTCAGCTTTCACCACTCAGAGATCTGGAGCTCTGCCCCCAGGGGCCCTTTGGACTCCAGAGAAGGCTCTTTTATACAGAGGACAGGTTTGATGGTGGTGTGGCTTCCTTTCAGCCCACCATACCCCCAAAGATACAAAAGGTGGTGCCTTGGGTCACAACCTCTACAAACAGAAGATTGCATCCCACCTTCCTACTGTTTATTAGCATAGAAGAGTATTTGTAGACACAGTGAGAGAGCGCCAAATTTATCATACACCACACAAAGAATTTCGCGGCTAGAAGGGCATTAACTATATCTCATTGCCCACTCTGAACATCCATACCCTCATCTTTCACTCCCCAAAGGCTCCACCCCCACCCCCACTCCCCACACAAGCACCTATCCCACCTCAAGTATAACTGGAGAGCCCTGTGGGCCCTCCTGCTCCAGGAGGAAGATAACATGGAAGCTTTGGGGGTCCTGGAAGTGGTACTATGTGGACTGGCCACACAAGGGGGCTAGGAAGGGCAGCCATGAGCCCAGTAGGTGTGTTAGTCCGGGTAAACTAGAGAAACAAATTCATAAACACGCATATGGATATAAGGGTATGGTTTATATATGAGAGGAATAGGATGTTAAGAAAGCATCCCAGTACAGTTCAAAGTCATAAGTCCTATATTAGCCCATATGCCCAATACCAGGCTATAATGTCTCCTTCCGACTTACGAAGTCACAGGCTAGTGAGTGCAGAATCCTGGCACTGGCAGGGGTGTCTCCATGGCTCCTTGCTTCCAGGGTTCAGGGTCCATCAACAGCATCCAGTGGTGGTAGAGGCAACTCAGCACTGGCAGGGATTTCCATGTTGCTTCACTAGCTTCACAGGTCTGGTTCCACCAGGATAATGCCATGTGGCTTCTCCTCCGGCTCTTTTAGCTCATTGGATGCTGCCATCTTGTCTTGTCCATAATTAATGTCTCTGAGACTGACTCTGAACAACTAGAGAGATAGCTTCTCATCACTATGAGGGAAATACCATGAGATTTCCCAGAAGTCTCAGGAGAAAGACCTGTCCACATGGAGGCCTTATTGGCTACTCAATGGCTATCTCCAGATTAACAGGCTAGACTCTACCCTTACATCTCAATCGTGAAATTAGCATAAGCACATGACTGCCATAGTAGGTTCAGCTCAGGTTGGCTTGCATCAAGAGACAAGTTCTCCACAAACCTCTCTGTTGAATCCTCTGCCTCAGGGAAGGGCCTGTGGCTGGAGATCTGGGGGTTGAGAGACGCAGGGCAGCTGTGGGGAATCCTCCCTGGCACAGGGGTCTTGTTGTTGCAGTGTGGGGGGTCACCACCAAGTCACGCACCAGAATCCGGTAGTAGGGGCAAGAGTGCCACCCTGGGGAATGAGCCCCACATGTCAACCAGCACATCCAGGGAGGCTCCAGCCTCACTCCCCATCCCATGATGGCTGCACACTGTGTGGAAGATCCGCTTCCAAGCCACTGTATTGTACAGTGTACTATGCCCAGGTGGCATAGTTGTCATGCATGTAGCAAAGCAGACAGCCAGGTTTTCCTTTCACTTGGGGTGTCCAAACCACTAACCTTAGGTCAACAGTAGAGAACAAACTGTTTGTGCCACTGTGATAGTTAAGAGTTTGTGCCCATTTAGCTGAGGCAGCACTTTCGGGAGGGAGGGATAGTTGTTCTGGTTGTTAGGGCTGCTGAGTTGGTTCCCATGTATGAAAAACTCCAAATGACCCACTATCCATACATCTTGTCCAGGACCCTCCTTTTTGGAGCTGCCCCTCCATTGTACCAAGTATGATGTCCTTTTCTAGGGACTGGTCTCTCCTGATCACGTGTCCAAAATATGTGAGATGACGTCTCAACATCTGAGCTTCTTTTTTTTGGGGGGTGGGGTGGGGGGCAGGCATCACTGCACTCTGGTGGTGGGAGTAGGAGGCCCGGCCTTGCTCCTGGAGAGCTGCTGCTGGATCTGAACCTCTATTCCAGTGGGCCGCAGTCCCGCACACAACCACTATGCCACCGGGACTCAGTCCATATGAACTTCTAAGGACGCTTCCAAGAGGTTCTTTTGAATACTTTCAATATTCTTTGCCAGCACCATAATTAAAAATTCATCAATTCTTCCTTGGTCTTCCCAATTCAATGTCCAACTTTCACCTGCACAGGAGAAAAAGGACAACACCATGACCTGGGTCAGATGCACCTAAGACCTCAAAGTAACCTTTGAGCTCTTACTCTTCAACACGCTAAAGAGGTCTGCGTAGCAGATGTGCCCCGTGCAATGCAATGTTTGATCTCGTGACTACTGCTTCCATGAGCATCGATTGTGGACCAAAACTAGATTAAGTCTTTGGGAACTTCTCTCTTTTGTCTATTTATCATGATGTTACCTATTGGTCTTGTGGTGAGAATGTTGGTCTTTCTTTTTTTGTGTGTGTGGGCATCACTGCCTCCGGTGGTCGTGGGTGCCACCCAGTGCCACTCCTCAGAGCCGCCGCTGGACCTGAACCGCCAAGCCTGCGGGCCGCAGCCCCACACTCAACCACTTACGCCACCGGGGCTCAGCCCTGGTCTTCTTTACATTGAGTTGTAATCCATACTGAAGGCTGCAATTCTCGATAGTCATCAGCTAGTGCTTTAAGTCCTCCTCGTTTTCAGCAAGTAAGGTTGGCTTGTCTGCGTATAGCAGATTGTTAATAAGCTCTCCTCTGATTCAGATGCAGAATTCTTCTTCACATAATCCAGTTTCTCAGATTAGTTACTCAGCATAGACACTGAATAAATATGGGAAGAGGATACAACACTGAAATACACCTTTTCTGATTTTAAATCATGCTGTATTTCCTTGTTCTGTTCACACAACTGCCTCTTGATCCATGTATAGATCCTGCAGACACAATGAAGTGTTCTGGAATTTCCATTTTTCTAAAGGCCATTCTTAATTTGTTATGATTCACACAGTCTATGTCCTTTACATAGTCAATGAAACAAAAGTAAACTTCTTGCTAGTATTCTTTGCTTTGAACCAAGATTCACCTGACATCAACAGTATTATCTTTTGTTCCACATCCTCTTCTGATTCCAGCCTGAATGTTTGGCAGCTCCTTGTCAGTGTACTGCTACAACCACTGTTGCATACTGGTCAGCAAAATTTAGTTGCATGAGATATCAGTGACATCTTTCTATAATTTGAGTGTTCTGTTGGGTTCTCTTTCTTTGAGATGGGTACAAAGAGACATTTTTACCAGCCAGTTAGCGGGTCAAGTAGCTGTCTTCCACATTTCCTGGCATAGACATGCAAGTGCTTCCAGTTGTTTACTAGCCCATTGAAACAATTCAATAAGTGTTTTGTCGAGTCCTGGAACCCTGTTTGTGGCTAATATTTTCAGTGCAGCTGGGACTTTTCCCTTTGGCACCACTTGCTTGTAGGCAGCCACCAGCTCTTGAACATACACTACCTCTTGAAATGTAGAATGGACTGATTCTTTTTGCTATATTCTTTCTATATTCTTTTCATGCTTTCTGCCCTATTCAATAGTTTGTCCATAGAATCTTTCAATATTGCAACTCAAGGTTTGCATTTTTCTTCAGTTCCTTTAGTCTAAGATATCCTGAGCACATTCTTCCTTTTTGGTTTTCTAATTCACGGTCTTTGCATACTTTAATATAATAATATTTTACCTTATCTTATTGAGCTGCACATTGAAATTTTCTGTTCCGCTCTTTTATTTTATCACTTCTGCCATTTGCCTTAGTGACTCTATGATAATAGCAAGTTTCAGAGTCTCTTCTGACATCCATTTTTATATTTTGTTTCTTTTCTGTCTTTTAATAACCTTTGGATCTCTTTGTGTATGATGTTCTTGATGTCCTCCCACAGCTCACTGGGTCTTCTGTCACTTCTCAAATCCGAGGTGGGACAGATCCAAAGCCATGTTTTGCCTCTTGTGGACTTGTCTTCTTTTCCTTCAACTTCAACCTGAAGCTGACTCTGTAGATGAATACTTGGTGGTCCCTTCCAATTGCCGTCACGTAGTTAATGAAGCATAGGCAAGCGTCTTTCTGGTATTCTTTGGTATTTGACCTGGTTTTAGCTACTGATATTGAACGTCTCCATCATTTCTTCCCACGGATGCAGTCAATTTTATTTCTGTGTATTCTCTGCTCTATGATCTCCAGATTTGTTTCTAGCACCGAGACCATCTTTTCCAACTACTATCCCCTCCTCTCCGGAAAGATTTTCTAATACGGACTGCAGGGAAGTTGGGTGTCCGTGGTTGCTAGGGGTCACTGTAGCTATGCATTAGGCAGGGTTCTCTAGAGAAACAAAACCAGGATGCTTATGACTATATGAGTGTGTGTGTGTGTGTGTGTGTGTAGGTAGGTAGGTAGATTTGTTTATATAGTGAGAAGGAATACAGCAGCTAGTTAGTCCACACAGCAGTACAGAGAGGACTCAATTTAACTCACTTCTGTGGGAATGTTAATATACTGAAGGTCCTTCAACTCACACTGGCTGCTGGTCCAAAGTCAAAGAGGCAAGACGAGCAGATTCAACCCCCAGGGACCAGACATGGTAGGGTGGGTCGGCAAAGCAGGAGGATAAGAAGCTGAGGCATAGCACAGGCAGCAGAGGAACAGCATGGTGAAGCAGGTCCCAATGGCGTCTCAAGTTCTAGTGATGCATGCACAGTAACACCATCCACAGGTGGGCTTGGCCCACAGGCAGTGCAGCACACACTTGAAGCAAAGGACTAGCTCACTCAGCATGGTGCTGGGCTTCCACGAGGGAGAAAGAGAGAAGGAGGCCGACCTCAGAAAGCCCTCCAATCAAGCTGCGATATGATTAACAGGCTAAACTCTGCCCACGTGTTCCTACAGGAGCTCTATTGGCACATAAAACATAACTATCACAGGCTGAGTGATTTTAGCAATGCTATTGGTGCTGTTGGTGCTTCTGAGGGTGGTGAGGGGATTTGTAAGCATAGCAGTTCCCCTAAGTCATTCTGAGTTTCTGCATAGAAGGTGGCAGTGAGATGTTGGCTTACATACTAATCTATGGTGAACAACTTCACAGTTTCTCACCTTGGATACATTGGTTGGGTAAAAGACATAATTACCCTCTCAGGAGCAGCACTGGGTAATTCCCACGGCTACCAGAGGCAGTGATGCTCCCCCCCCAAAAAAAAAAGACATAATTTCCAAGTATATACCTGCAAAAGAGGTCTCATGACAAGTAAAAGCATGGAAGATATTGTCTGAAATAGATTATTGGACATTATCCAGAGTACACAATATCTACAAGAGATGCAACAGGAAGAATTTAGGGTCAAAACCCTGCTCCCTAGTCAATTCTGACTCATAGGGATCTAATGTAGGGTTTCTGAAGTTCAACTTTCCCCTGTGGAGTTTGAACTGCTGACCTTGAAAGTTAGCAATCCAACACTTAGTCAATAGTGTCACCAAGCTCCTACACCCAGAAATAATTTTTAATTCTGGCAGAACAAAACCTAAAGCATGTGATTTTTAACATTCTTGGTTATATCCATGCACCTTGGATACATTGGTTAGTTAAAAGACATAATTACCAAGTATATACTTGCAAAAGAGGTCTCATGACAAAAAAGGCATGATAGATATTGTCCGAAATAGATTATTGAACATTACCCAGAGCACGCAATATCTACAAGAGATGCAATAGGAAGAATTTAGGGTCAGGTGTCAGTGGCAGATGCCATGATGGGAAGGAAGTATCCACATTCTTAGCTTGACCACAAAGAAAACATTGCTGGTTCCTAAGCAGCATGAGTTGAGTCTGTGTGTAAGGTCAGGCAGGGCCTTAGGATGCCATCAAGTCAGTTGCCACTGCCAGGGGGACTCACATGTGTGACAGAAAGTGGCACTGCCTGGCCCTGTGCCATCTTCACGATTCAGGTTTGTCCTGAGTCCATTTTTGTGTCATCTCCCTCCTGGAGGACCTTCCTTTTGTTCACTGTCCCTCTGCCCCTTCCCAGGGACTGTTCTCTCCTGACCCAAAGTTGGGTCTTAGAATTAGCTCAGCCATTTCCCTTGAGGTTAGATGTCTTTTTCACTTTGTATTCCACAATATAATGCATCAAAGAGTTTTCTTCTAGATATGGTGGTCTTTCATTTAACCCTCAGTACCTTTCTACAGAATCAAAGGCCAGAAAGAGTAATCCATAAACAAGTAAAGCTGAAAAATCAGACTCCCGCTGTCTAGTCAATTCTGACTCATAGGGATCTAACGTAGGGTTTCTGAGGTTCAACTTTCCCCTGTGGAGTTTGAACTGCTGACCTTGAAGGTTAGCAATTCAACACTTAGTCAACAGTGTCACCAAGCAATTAGGAAACCTCAAAAAGAGAGGTCCTACCCCCAGAGCCTCAACCATTGGAACCTTAAATGTGTGTGTGTGTGTGTGTGTGTGTGTGTGTGTGTAAAACTAGAACCTCAAAACACATGCAGGAATCAATGAATATGCATGAATGGCTCCAAAATGCCTCCCTAATTTTTTGCATTTTGCAAGAACATGGAGCCCCCTTCACTTGCATATGTCTAAGTGTTGTCTGGCTATTTTAGAAAATAAAGATGAACTTGTATTGTTTCAGGGTTCAAAGAACTCTTTCCAGAAACAAGAAACAAAGGCTAAACCACTGTTCTCAGTTCCGCACAAGTGATGTGAATTTGCTCAAGTCAGCTAAGAATGTCACAAAGAAGGTTGTTGAACTGTATGAGCCACCAGAAAGCCAAGGCTGCATCAGAGGGGGAGGAGACAGCACTGGGTGCAACTAGTGGGCAGGGAGGGCATAGAGGCAGCTCAGGGCCGTGGGGGAGGCTTGGTTTCTTTCTGTCACTCTAACACGAACATAGCGACACCCCCCCCCCCCCCCACCCATGTTGAGCCTAGCAGTCTAAATGCAGGGCTTTGCCTCTCTTAGAGTCGGGAGATACCTTGCTCAAGTTCCCCAGTCAGTCCTCTGGTGGGTCTATCCTCACCCACTTTTGCTCCTTTCTGCATCCTCTCTGCTCTTTTCAGAGTTTGTACTCAAGCTTCAGTTCTGAGCACCCTGTTTGAAGAAGGCTATGGAAGAAAGTGAAAACCCAAAATCCATTCACAGGGTCACCATTGAAAATCTTCCCAGGAGAACCATCCTGCCCTCAGGCAGAGTGCATTGGAAAGATTACCTCCCCCGTCTCCAGTCAGCCCTAGGAGGACAGCCTCCTTTAAAGGCTTGTCTGACTGCATCCTTAATGAACAGTAGTGAGGTCACATAGTTCTTTTTAAAAAACATATTTATAATTTCAACACTTAATATTCCTTTATGAGATGGAAATAAAGTTTTAGGAAGAGATTACTTAGAAATTAATTTTCTTGTTGTTAGTGAGCAACAGCAGACAGCATAAGTTATAAGTTCAGCTCTATTTTAGGTAAAACATTTAAATTTCTACCAGTGCTTTGTACTTAGGATTAATCAATGGATTCTTTACTTTAAACTAACTTCCAGGAACTTAATTATTGGAGCATGTGTTAGTCTGGGTCGACTAAAGAAACAAACCCAGGGAGACACTCATCTGTGTATAGTAAGAGCTTTATATACAAGAGCAATTGAATATTGAGAAAATATCCCCAACCCAGCCCATATCAAGTTAATAAGCCTGATATTAGCCCATATGTCTGAAGCCAATCTATAAATTCCTCTTCAGACTCAGGCAACACAGGCAATGATGCCAAGTGCAGAAAGATCCTAGGCCAGTGGGCAGAAAGTCTTGTGGATCCAGTGGCAGTGGAAGCAGCTCAGCACAGGCAAGAGTCACCCCATGGCTTCTCCAGTACCAGGGCTCTAGCATAGCTCCATGTGTCTTCTCAGAAGGAATGTCTCACAGGAAGTAAGCATGTGTCCTGCCTCCCGTGAACTATTTATCTCCTTAGCACCTCCTAATAAGGTCATCAAGCTATGACCGTCACCCCCTCACTCTTAAGTCTCAAATGACAACAGATTATGTAACTACAAGTGGTCATCTAGAGTACACATCTTATTTAAATGTCTGACTTAAAAACTTAAAAGTCCCCAACCCCAACTCTATGGATAGCCTCTTTCCCCACAGAAGAATTCACTTCAGAGGACAGCACGGAAGTTACAGCTGAGGGAGAAGGACATGTCTGATCAACGCACACAGAAGCAAATGAAGGGGGAGGAAGAGAATGGAGCACATCCTGGCCCACCAAGCCCTGAGGATGATATCCCTTTTCAGAGAAGTCAATACACAGAGAAGACCATAGGGCTGGCCCCACTACAAAACTAAGAGCATGAAACAGAACAGCAAGGGAGCAGAGTAACAAGTTTCCAGGGAATACCAAAAATAGACTTTGGGGGCAGGGCATGATACCCCTTCAGGCTCAACAACAAAACACTCCTAAAGGTCAACAAACTGACCTTGAACTATTTATAGGCTTTTCATTTTTTTTGTCACGGAGTTCGCGTGTTATTTTGTTATCTTTTGTTGCTTTCTTTTACTCTGTCTTGTTTTTGGTGCATATTATTCTATTTGCAGGTCTAGCTTGGTAAGATAGGTGAGATAAGCAATATGGAGGAGAACACAATGGAACCAATAGGGAAAAAGAAGTGGAAGTTAACAAACCCAGGCTCAAGGGAACAACATGTGATCGAAAATTGATGGCAAGGAGGGTCTAGGAGACCTGGTGGGGCTTGATCAAGAGCAATGCAACCAAGAAGAATTACTGAAAGCCAAATGAAGGCGAGCATGATCGTGGGACAAGAGGAAAGTAAAAGAAAATAAGAGGCCAAGGGCATTTATGAAGGTCTAAATACAGGCATGTCCATATGTAAATATATTTATATATGATAATGAGAAAATAGATGTAGGCCCATATATATGTAGGTTTAGTATTAAGATAGCAGATGGACATTTGGTCTCTACTCAAGTACTCCCTCAATGTAAGAACACTTAGTTCTATTAAACTGGTATTCCATAATGCTCACCTTCCTGACAGGATTGCTGAAGACAAATCAGGTGCATAAGCAAATGTGAAGATAGCTGATGGTGCCCAGCTATCAAAAGATAAAGCATCTGGAGTCTTTGTTTGTTTGTTTGTTTTTGTGGGCATCACTGCCCCCTGGTGGGAGTAGGAGGCCCAGACTTGCTCCTGGAGAGCTGCTGCTGGATTTGAACTGCCAACCCTGTGGGCTGCTACCCCACACACAATCACTACGCCACTGGGGCTCAGCCCATAGCTTCTGGAGTCTTAAATGCTTGAGGATAAATAAGTTGTCACCTAGCTGAGAAGCAACAAAGCTCACATGGAAGAAGCACACAGCCAGTGTGATCACAAGTTGTCAGTAGGATCAGGTATCGGGCATCAAAGACCCAGAACAAAAAAATCGTATCATTGTGAATGAGGGGGAGTGGAGACTCGAAGCCCATCTGTAGGCAACTGGACATATCCTTACAGAAGGATGTGGGGAGGAGACAAGCCAGTCAGGGTGCAGAATAACAACCATAAAACATATAACTTTCCTCTGGTTCTTTAATGCTTCCTCCCTCTACCCCCACTATCATGATCCCAATTTTACCTCACAAATCTGGCTGACCAGAGGATGTACACTGGTACAGATAAGAGCGGAAAACACAAGGATTTCAGGATATATAACTCCCTCAGGACCAATAACGAGAGTAGTGATACCTGGAAGGTAAGGAAGGAGAAGGTGGGGGGAAAAGGGGAAACCAATCACAGAGATCCATATATAACCCTCTCCAAGAAGAACAGACAACAGAAAAGGGGGTGAAGGACAATTTAAGACATGAAAAGAATGATAATTTATAGATTATCAAGCATTCATGAGGGAAGGAAGGCAGGGGAAGGGAAAAATATATCTATCCATTGTGTGAAGCACATTTGTACATTTATACATTTGCTGTCATCATCATCATCATTCTCAAAATATTTTCTTTCTACTTGAGCCCTTGGTATAAGGTCCTCATTTTCCTGCTTTTCCCATCCTCCCTCCCTCACAAACCCTTGATAATTTGTAAATTATTCCAGGCTGGGCCAGAGTCACGTGGTCTGGGTGCCTGTCTGGCCAAGAGTCACAGGTTTGGGGTTCTGGGCCAGCCCAGGGACATGGGGTATGGGTACCCAGCTGGCCCAAGTTTATGTGGTATGGGGGACTGGCCAGCCCAGGGTCACGTGTTCAGGGTTCCGAGGCAGTCGATGGTCTCGGGGTATGTATGGGTACCTGACTGGCTCAAATTTATGCTTTCTGGTGGCCATCACAGTGGCACAGGGTCTGGGGGCCTAGGGTATGGGTACTTGGCTATCCCAAGTTTATGCAGTTAGGGGGCTGTGTTATCCCAGAATCATGGGGTCGGGTACCGGTTTCAGGGTTCCGGGCTGGCCCAGGGTCTCAGGTGTAGGTGCTGTGCTTGCACAAGATTATGCTGTTTGGGTTCCTGGACAGCCCAGTGTCATGTGGTCTGGGTGCTCAGTTAGTCCAGGGTCATGGGTTCAGGGTTCCAGGTTGGCCCAGCGTCCTGGGTTCTGGGGGAAGGGCTAGTCCAGGGTCATGGCTTCAGGGTTATGGGTTGAGTCACGGTCAGGCGATCTGGGTGCTGGCCTGGACCAGAGTCACGGGTTTGGTGTTCTGGGCCGGCCCAGGGTCAAGGGGAATGGGTGCAGGTCTTGCCCAAGTTTATGCGGTCTCGGGGCCAGGTGGGCCCAGTGTCAGGGCTCTGGGTTCTGAGCTGGCCCAGGGTCATGGGTTTGGAGTTCTGGGCTGGGCCATGGTCACGATGTCTGGGAACCTGGCTTGCCCAGGGTCATGGGTTCGGGGTTTTGGGTTAGCCCAGGGTCACGGGCTGTGGGTACCAGCCTGGCCAAAGTTTAAGTGGTCTGGGGGCTTTGTTGGCCCAGTGTCACAAGGTCTGGGTTCCAGAGGGGTGGGCCCAGGCTTATAGGTTTGGGGTTCTGGGCCGGGCCAGGGTCACGGGGTATGGGTGCCTGGCTGGCCCAAGTTTATTAGTTATGGGGACCTGGCCATCCCAGTGTCATGGGGTCTGGGTGTTGGGCCAGCCCAGGGTCACGGGTTCGGGGTTCCAGGCTGGCCCAGGGTCTCTGGTATGTGTTCCTGGCTAGTCCAAGTTTATGAGGTCTGGGGGCCTGGCTGGTCCAGTGTCATGTGGTCTTGGTGCCATCCTGGCCCAGAGTCACAGGTTTGGGGTTCCGGGCTGGCCCAGGGACACAGGGTATAGGTTCCCGGCTGGCCCAGGGTCATGGGTTTGGCATTTCAGGCTATCCCAGGGTCACGAGTTCAGGGTTCCGTGCTGGGCCAGGGTCACATGATCTGTGTTCTGGCCGGCCCAAAGTCACGTGGTCTAGGTGTCGGACTGGCCCAGGTTCACATGTTCAGGGTTCCGGGGTGGCTCAGGGTCTTGGAATATGTATGGGTGTTGGGATGGCTCAAGTTTATGAGGTCTGGGGGCCTGGGTGGCCCAGTGTAATGTCATCTGGGTGCCCGGCTGGTTAAGGGTCATGGATTCAGGATTACGGGCCGGCCCAGGGTCACGTGGTCTGGGTGCCAGGCTGGCTCAGTGTCACAGATTTGGGGTTCCGGGCCGGTCCAGGGTTATAGGGTATAGATGGCGGTCTAGCCAAGTTTATGCAGTCTGGAGTCCTGGTTGGCCCATTGTTACAGGGTCTAGGTTCCGGGCTGGCCCAGGTTCATGGGTTTCGGGTATAGGGCCAGTCGAGGGTTACGAGTTATGGGTGCCAGTCACTCCCATGTTTATGCGGTCAGGGGGCCTGGTTGGCCCAGTGTCATGGGGCAAGGGTGCTGGGTGAACTCAGGGTCTCAGGTTCAGGGCTCCGGGCCAGGATCTTGCGTATGGGTACCTGGCTGGCCCAAGTTTATGCGGTCTGGTGGCCTTGCCATCACAGTGTCACGGGGTCTGGGTGCCAGGTCGGCGCAGGGTCATAGGTTCGGGGTTCTGGGCTGGCCCAGGGTCACGGATCCAGAGTTCTGGGCGGGCCCAGTATCACAGTTTATTGGGTCCTGGCCGGCCCAGGTCACGGGTTATGGGTGCACTGCCTGCCCAAGTTTACGTGGTCTGGGGGCCTGGTTGCCCCAGCCTCATGGGGTGTGGGTGCTGGGCAGACCCAGTGTCCTGAGTTTGGGGTTCCGGGCTGGCCCATGGTCTCTGGCATGGGTGCCTGGCTCACCCAAGTTTATGCGGTCTAGGACCCTGGCCGGCCCAGTGTCACAAGGTCTGGGTTTTGCACTGGCCAAGGGTCACGGGTTTTGGGTTCTGGCCCGTGCCATGGTCACCATGTCTGGGTGCTGGGCTGGCCCAGGGTCATTTGTTCCGGTGTCTGAGCCGGCCCAGGTTCATGGGGTATGTGTGCCTGGTTGGCCTAAGTTTATGCAGTGTGAGGGCCTGGCTGAACCCAGTGTCACAAGGTCTGGGTTCCAGGCCAGGCCAGGAACTGGTTCGGGGTTCTGGGCTAGGCCAGGGTCCCGAGATCTGGGTGCCTGGTTTGCCCAGCATCACAGGTTTGGGGTTTAAGGCCGGCACAGGGTCACGTGGTTTGGGTGCACTTCTGGCCCAAGTTTATGCAGTTTGGGGACCTAGTAGGCCCAGTGTCATGGGCTGTGGGTGCTGGGCAGAACTAGGGTCATAGGTGCTGCGTTCCGGGCCAGCCCAGGGTCTTTGGTACGGGTGACGGGCTGGCTCAAATTTATGCAGTCTTGGGGTCTGACCAGCCCAGTGTCACATAGTCTGGGTGCCATCCTGGCCCAGGGTTATGGGTACGGGGTTCTGGCCTGGACCAGGGTCTCGCTGGCCCAAATTTATGAGGTTTGGATGTGAGGCCAGCCCAGGGTCACAGGTTCAGTGTTCTAGGCTGGCCCAGGGTCACAGGTTCGGGGATCCGGGTCGGGTCAGGGTAACTTGATCTGGGTGATTGATTGGCCCAGGTTCATGGGTTCTGGGCTGGCCTAGGTTCTTTGGTATGGGTACCGGGCTTGCCCAAGTTTATGTGATTTGGGGACTTGGCCAGCCTAGTGTCATGGGGTTTGGCTGTCAGTCTGGCCCAGAGTCACGGGTTCTATGTGCCGGGCCAGACCACAGTCACCTGGTCTGGGTGCTGGCCTGGCCCAGGGTCATGGGATCAGGGTTCTGGGCTGGTCCAGGGTCAAGGAGTATGGGTGTGGGTCTGGCCCAAGTTTATGCAGTCTGGCAACCTGGTGGGCCCAGTGTCATGGGGTCTGGGTTCCAGTGGGGCCCAGGGTCATGGGTTTGGGGTTCCAGGATGGGCCAGGGTCACGTGGTCTGGGCACTTGGCTTGCCCAACGTAGCGTGTTCGGGGTTCCCTGTCTTTGCCAGGATCACGTGGTCTGGGTGCAGGTCCGGTCCAGGGTCATGTGTTCTAGTTTCTGGCCCAGCCTAGGGTCACGGGGTATGGATGCCCGGCTGGCCTGTGTTTATGTGGTATGGGGGATTGACTGTCCCACTGTCACAGGTTTGGTATTCTGGGCTGGCCTAGGGTCATGGGTTCTGGGTTTGGGTCCGCCTAAGGGTCACGTGGTATGGGTGCTTTCTGGCCCAAGTTTATGTAATATGGGGGACTAGTCAGCCCAGTGTCATGGGGTCTGGGTACCAGGTCTGCTGGGGTCACAGGTTCACAGTTATGGGCTGGGCCAGGGTCATGAGGTCAGGGTGCCTGGCTTACCCAGGGTCATGGTTTCTGGGTTCTGGGGAGTCCCAGGTCATGGGTTATAGGTGCACTGCTGTTGGAAATTTATGTGGTCTGGGAACCTATTCAGCCTAGTGTCATGGGCTGTGGGTTCTGGGCTGACCCAGGGTCACAGATTCAGGTTTCTGGGCCAGCCCAGGGTCTCTGGAATGGGTGCCTGGCTGGCTGAAGTTTATGTGGTCTGGGGGCCTGGCTGGCCCAGTGTCACGTGGTCTGGGTTTCGGGCTGGCCAAGGTTCACGGGTTTGAGGTTCTGTGCCATGCCATGGTCACCAGGTCCGGGTGCCGGGCTGGCCCAGGGTCACATGTTTGGGTTTCTGAGCTGGCCCAGGGTCACAGGATATGGGTGCCCGGCTGGCCCAAGTTTATGTGGTGTGAGGGCCTGGCAGGCCCAGAATCACAGGATCTGGGTTCCAGTCCAGCCCAGGGTGATGGGTTCGGGGTTCCGGGCCACTCCAGGGTGATGAGGTCTGGGTGCCTGGTTTGCCCAGGGTCACAGGTTTGGGGTTTCAGGCCGACACAGGGTCATGAGGTTTGGGTGCACTCCTGACCCAGGTTTATGTGGTTTTGGGGCCTGGTAGACCTGGTGTCACAGGGTGTGGGTCCTGGGCAGAATCAGGGATACGGCTGTTGGTTTCTGCTCTGGCCCTGGGTCTCTGGTATGGGTGACTGGCTGGCCCAAATGTATGCGGTCTTGGGGCGTGGCTGGCGCAGTGTCACATGGTCTGGGTGCCAGGCTGGCCCAGGATCATGGGATCGGGGTTCTTGGTGAGTCCACGGTTACGTGGTCTGGGTGCCGGTCTGGCCCAGGGTCACAGGTTCGGGGTTTGGGTCTGCCCAAGGGTCACAGGCCCGAGGGTGCCTTCTGGGCCAAGTTTATACATTCTGGGGGATATGTCGATCCATTGTCATGAGGTCTGAGTTCTGGGCTGGGCCAGGGTCACATGGTCTGGGGCCTGGCTTCCCCAGGATCACAGGTTTGGTGTTCTGGGCTGAGCCAGAGTCACATGATCTGGTTTCCAGGCCGACCCAGCATCACAGGTTCGGGGTTCAGGGCCAGCCCAGGGTCACGGGGTATGGGTGTCCGGCTGGCCCAATTTTATGTGCTCTGGGGGCCTGGCCAACTCAGTGTCTCAGGGTCTGGGTTTTGGGTGGCCCAGGGTCATGGGTTCTTGGTTCAGGGCCAGCCCAAGTTCATGGGGTATGGGTGCTGGGATGACTCTAGTTTATGTGATCTGGGGGCCTGACCAGTCCAGTGTCTAATGGTCTGGGTTCTGGCTTAGGCCAAGGTCACGGGTTTGGGGTTCAGGGCCATCGCAGAGTCAGGGGTTATGGATGCCTACCTTGCCCAAGTTTATGTGGTACAGGGTCCATGTTGGCCCAGTGTCACAGGGTCTAGCTTCCGGGCAGGCCCAGCTTCATGAGTTTGGGGTTCTGGGCCAGACCAGGGTCATGAGGTCTGGGTGCTTGATTTGCTCAGGGTCACTGGTTGGGGTTCCGGGACGGGCCAAGGTCACATGATCTGGGGACCAGGACGGCGCAGGGTCATAGGTCCTGGGTTCTGGCCAGCACATGGTCACAGTGTATGGGTGCCTGGCTGGCCCAAGTTTATGTGGTCTGGTGGCTTGGCTGGCTCAGTGTCACATGGTTCTGGACCAGCCCAGGGTCACAGATTCAGGTTTCCAGGTTGGGCCAGGGTCACAAATTCTGGGTGCCTGGCTTCCTCAGAGTCACAGGTTTGGGGTTCTGACCCGGGCCAGAGTCACATGGTCTGGGTGCCAGGCCAGCCCAGGGTCATAGATTCAGGGTTCCGGGACAGCCAATGGTTACAGGGTATGAGTAGCTAGCTCGCTCAAGTTTATGCGGTCTCGGGTCCTGGCTGAACCAGTGTCATGGGGTCTGGGTTCCCAGCAAGCCCAGAGTCATGGGTTCTGGGTCCCGGGGGAAGCCCATGTCACAGGTTATGGGTACACTTCTGGCCCAAGTTTATGGGGTCTGGGGTCTTGGTCGGCCCAATATCATGGGTGTGGGTACCTGGCTTTTCCAGGGTCATGGTTTGGGGGTTCCGGGCCAGCCCAGGGTCACAGGTTCGGGGTTTGGTAAGGGCCAGGGTCATGTAGTCTGGGTGCTTGGTTGCCCAGGGTTATGGGTTCAGGGCTGGGTAAGATTCATGTGGTCTGGGTGCCGGGCTTGCCAATGTCAAGGTTTCAGGACCTGGGCCAGCCCAGGGTCACTGGGTATGGGTAGTGGACTGGCCCAATTTTATATGGTCTGGGGCCCTGGCTGACCCAGTGTAAAGGAGTCTCAGTGCCCGGCTGGCCCAGGGTCTCGGGTTTGGGTTTCTGGGACGGCCCAGGGTCAAGAGGTATGGGTGCCTGGCTGGAACTTGTTTATGCGGTTTGGGGCCTAGAGAGCCCAGTGTCACTGGGTCTGGTTTCTGGGCAGGGCCAGGTTCACGGGTTTGTGGTTCCATGCCAGCCCAGGGTCATGTGGTATGGCTGTCAGGATGGCCCAAGTTTATGAGGTCTGGGGGGTGGCTGGCCCTGTGTCATGGGGTCTGGGTTCCAGGCTGGTTCACTGTCACAGGTTTGGAATTCTGGGCTGGCCCAGGTTCATGGGGTATGGGTGCTGGGATGGCCTATGTTTATGTAGTCTGGAGGCCTGGCTGGCCTAGTGTCAAAGGGTCTTCATTCTGGGAGTGACCAGAGTTACTGTTTGGGGGTTCTGGCCCAGCCCAGGGTCACGGAGTATGGGTCATGGGTTTGGGGTTCCTGGCTGGACCAGGATCACGTGGTCTGGTTGCCTTTGCTTGCCCAGAGTTACGGGTTCTGGGCAAGCCCAGAGTCATGGCTTTGGGGTTCTGGGCTGGGCCAAGGTCACAGGTCATGGGGACTGGGTTGGCCTAAGTTTATGCAGTGTGGGGCCCTGGCCAACCCAATGTCATGGGTTCTGGATGTCCAGCTGGCCCCGCGTCTCGGGTTCGGGTTTCCGGGCTGGCCCAGAGTCACGGGGGATGAGTGACTGGCTGGCACTAGTTTATGCGGTCTGGGGGCCTGGTCGGCTCTGGGTCATGGGTTCTGGGTTCTGGGAAGGACCAAGGTCATGTTGTCTGGGTCCCTGGTTTCAGGACTGTGACAGGGTCACATGGTCTGTGTGCTGGGCTTGCCATTGTAACGGGTTCGGGGCCTGGGTCGGCCCAAGGACATGGGGTATGGGTTCCGGGCTGGCCCAGTGTCACGGGTTTGGGGTTCTGGGCCAGCCCAGGGTCACGGGGTATGGGTGCCGGGATGACCCAAGTTTATGTGGTCTGGGGGCCTGGCCGGCCCCGTGTCATGGGGTCTTAATTCTGGGCACAATGAGCATCACTGTTTTGGGGTTCCTGGTTTACCCAGAGTCTCAGGTTCTGGGTTCTGGGATAGCATAGGTTCATGGTTTCAGGTTTCCATGCTGGACCATGGCCATGGGGTCTGATTTCATGGCTTGCCAAGGTCATGAATTCGGGGTTCCGGGCCAGCCCTCAGTCACAGATTCAGATTTCCAAGTTGGCCCAGTGTACGTAGTCTGGGTCCCTGGCTTGCCAAGGGTCACAGGTTTGGGATTCCTGGCCAACTCAGGGTATGGGTGCCAGGATGGCCCAAGTTTATGCAGTCTGGGAGTTTGACCAACATGGTGTCATCGTGTCTTATTTCTGGGCAAGCCCAGGGTCACGGGTATGGGTACTGGCTTTCCCAAGGTCATGAGTTTAGGATTCCTAGCAGGGCCAGGGTCACATGGTCTGTGCACCTGGCTTGCCCAGAGTCACAGGTTCTGGGTGCCAGTCAAACCCAGGGTAACAGTTTTGGGCATTTGGCCCGGGTCAGGGTCACGGTGTCTGGGTTCATGGCTTTCCCAAGGTCATGAATTTGGGGTTTGGGGCCGGCCCTGGGGCACTGGTTTGGAATTCCGGCTGGCCTAGGGTCACATGGTCAGGGTCCCTGGCTTGCCAAGGATCACAGGTTCAGGGTTTTGAGCCGGCCCAGGGTAACTGGGTATGGGTGCTGGAATGGCCCAAGTTTATGCAGTTTGGGGACCTGACCGGCCCAGTGTCATTGGGTCTTAGTTCCGGGCAGGCCTAGAGTCACTGGTTTGTGGTTCCGGCCTGGCCTAGGCTCACGGGTATGGGTATGGCTTTCTCAAGGTCCCGGGTTCGGGGTTACTAGCTGGACCAGAATCACATGGTCTGGGTGCTTGGCTTGCCCAGTGTCATGGGTTTTGTGTTCCCGGCAAGCCCAGGGTCATGGTTTTGGGTATCCGGCCCTTGTCAGCGTCACGTGGTCTGTGTTCGCAGCTTGCCCAAAGACACGAATTCGGGGTTCCGGGCCAGCCTTGGGTCACTAGTTCTGGGTTCTGGGCTATCCCATGGTACGTGGTCTGGGTCCCTGGCTTGTCAAGGGTCACTGTTTCGGGATTCCTGGCCAGCCCAGGGTCACAGGGTATCGGTGTCGAAATGGCCCAAGTTTATGCGGTCTGGGGGCTTGACCGGCGCATTGTCATGGGGTCTTGTTTCTGGACAGGCTCAGGGTCACTGGTTCATGGTTTTGACCCTGCCCAGGGTCACGGGTATGGGTACCTGGCTTTCCCAAGTTCACGGTTTCGGTTTTCCAGCTAGAGCCAGGGGCATGGGTTCAGGGTTCAGGGTTCAGGCAAGCCCACGGTCACGGTTTTGGGGTTCTGGACCTGGCCAGGGTCATGGGGTATGGGTTCCTTGTTTTCCCAAGGTCATGAATATGGGGTTCCTGGCAGGGCTTTGGCCATGTAATTGGGGTCCCGGGCTGGGCCATGGTCATTGGGTATGGGTCCCTGGCTTGCCAAGGATCGGTCTTTCAGGTTTCTGAGCTGGCCAGGGTCAGGGTTAATGGGTGCTGGGATGGCCCAATTTTATGAGATCTGGGGCTGGACTGGTCCAATGTTCCGGGATCTTGGTTCCAGGCAGGCCCAGAGTCAATGGTTCATGGTTCCATCCTGGCCAGGATCATGGCATATGGGTACCTGGCATTCCCAAGTTCACAGAGTTCATGGTTCCAGCCTGGGCCAGGGTCATGGCATATGAATGCCTAGCATTCCCAGGTTCACAGGTTCAGGTTCCTGGATAGGCCAGGGTCATGTTTTCTGGGTTCCTGGTTTGTCCAGAGTCACGAATTCTGGTTTCCGGGCAAGCACAGGGTCATGGTTTTGGGGTTCTGGGCCGGGACAGGGTCACGTGGTCTGGGTGGTGGATTGCCCAAGGTCACGAATTCAGGGTTCCGGGCCGGTCCAGGGTCATGGGGTATTGTTGCCAGGATGGCCCAATTTTATGTGGTCTGGAAGCCTGACTGGCCCAGTGTCACGGAGTCTTGGTTCCGGGTTGGCCAAGGGACACTGATTCCTAGTTCTGGCCAGGGCTAGGGTCACGAGGTATGGGTACTTGACTTTTCCAGGGTCCAGTTTCAAAGTTCCTAGATGGGCCAGGGTCACATGGTCTGGGTGCCTGGCTTGCCCAGTGTTACAAGTTTTGGGTTTCAGGCAAGCCCAGGGTCACAGTTTAAATTTTCCAGGCAGGCCAAGGTCATGGGCAGTGAGTTCATGGTTTGCCCAAGGTCATGTATTCGAGGTTCTGGGCTGGCCCTGGGCCAGGGTCACGTGGTCTGGGTCCCTGGCTTAACAAAGGTCACAGGTTTGGCGATCTGGGCCAGCCCAGGGCCAAGGGTTATGGGTGCCAATATTGTCCAAGTTTATGAGGTATGGGAGCCTGACAAGCCCAGTGTCTTGGTTCCAGGCTGGCCCAGGGTTATGGGTTCGTGGTTCTGGGCTGGCCCAGTGTCACGGGGTATGGGTGCAGGGATGGCCCAAGTTTATGAGGTTGGGGGCCTGACCAGCCCAGTGTCATGGAGTCTTGGTTCCGGGTGGGCCCAGGATCACTGATTCGGGGTTCCACCCCTGCTCAGGTTCATAGGGTATGGGTACCTGGCTTTCCCAGGGTCACGGGTTCCAGATTTCTGCCTGTTGCCTGGGTCAGGGTTATGTGGTCTAGATGCCTGACTTGTCCAGAGTCCATGCGTTCTGGGTTCCAACCAAGATCAAGGTCATGGGTTTCGTGCTTCTAGGCCGGCCCTGTGTCACAGGGTTTAGGTGCAGGGTTGGCCCATGTTAATGAGGTTTGGGTCCCTGGCCGGCCCAATGTCACAGGTTCTGGGTATTCAGCTGTCCCAGTAACTTTGGTTCGGGTTTCTGGGCCGGCCCAGGATCACTGGGTATGGGTGGCTGGCTGGCCCAAGTTTATGAGGTCTGGGAACCTGGCTGACACTGTGTCATGGGGTCTGGGTTTATGACTTGCCCAGGATCTTGGGTTTGGGTTTCCGGGCTGGCCCAGGGTCATAGGGTAGGGGTACCTATCTGACACTATTTTATGCGGTCTAGGAGCCTGGCTGGCCCAGGGTCATGGGTTTGGGGTTCCGGGAAGGGCCAGAGTCACATTGTCTAAGTGCCTGGTTGCCCAGGGTTATGGGTTCAGGGTTCAGGGCTATGTCAGGGTCACATGGTCTGTGTGTTGGGCTTGCCATTGTTGGGTTTGGGGCCCAGGCTGGCCCAAGGACATGTGATATGGGTGGCAGGTTCGCCCAAGTTTATGAGGTTTGGGGGGCTGGATGACTCTGTGTCACAGGGTCTGGGTTCATGGCTGGCCCAGGATCTCTGTTTGGGGTTTCTGGGCTGTTCCAGGTTCACGGGAATGGGTGTCCTGCTGGTGTCCTGGCTGGCCTAGGGTCACGGGATCTGTGTTCCGGGAAGGGCCAGGATCACGGGGTATGGGTGCCTGGTTGCCCAGAGTTATGGGTTTAGGGTTCAGGGCTGGGACAGGGTCACATGGTCTGGGTGCCATGCTTGCCATTAACACTGGTATGAGGCCCGGGTCTGCCCAGGGACATGGGGTATAGGTGACAGGATTACCCAAGTTTATACAATCTGGGGGCCTGGCTGGCCCAGTGTCATGGGGTCTGGGGTCTGGCAGGGCCAGTGTCACGGGTTCGGGGTTCCAGGCTGACCCATGTTCACAGGGTATGGATGCTGGAATGGTCTAATTTTATGTGGTATGGGAGAATGTCTGGCCCCCATGTGTCACAGGGTCTTGGTTCAGGCGTGGCCCAGGTTTACAGGATCGGGGTTCCTGGCTGGTCCATGGTCACGTGGTCTGGGTCCCTGGCTTCCCAAGGGTCATGGGTTTGGGTTTCCGGGACGGCCCAGAGTCACGGGGGATGGGTGCCAGTATAGCTCAAGTTATGCAGTCTGGGGGCCTACTGGCCAAGTGTAATGGTCTTGGTTTTGGGCTGGCCCAGGGTCACGGATTCACAGTACTGGGCCAATCCAAGGTTACTGGGTATGGTTGGTGGTATGGCCCAAGTTTATGTGGTCTGAAGGCCTGGCTGGCCCAGTTTCAAGGGGCTGGGTTCTGGGTAGCCACTTGTTCGGCTGGGTTCTGGGTCACTTGTTCGGGTTTCTGGGCTGGCTTAGGGTCACAGGGTATGGGTGCTGGGTTTTGCCCATGTTTTTCCATTTTGGGGGCTTGACAGGCTCAATGTAATGGTGTCTTGGTTCTGGGCTGGCCCAAGGTCATGGGTTCAGGCTTCCAGGAAGGGCCAGGGTAACGTGGTCTGGGTGCCCAGCTGGCTAGGATCTTGGGTTTGAATTTTCATGGCGGCCCAGGGTCATGGGGTACAGGTGCCCAGAGGGCAAAGTTTATGCTCTCTGGGGGCCTGTCTGGTCCAGTGCCAATGAATCTTGGTTCTGGGCATGCCCAGGTCACTAGTTCAGGGTTCTGGACCGGGCTAGGGTCGCGAGATTTGGATACTTGACTTTCCCAGGATATCGGGTTTGGATTTCTGGGCTGCTCCAGGTCATGTGGTATGGGTGGCGGACTGGCCCACGTTTATGCCATCTGGGGCCCCTGGTTGGGTCTCGGTTCTGGGCGGTCCCAGGTTCAATGGTATGGGGTTCCAGCCCATCCCAAAGTCACGGGGTATGGGCACCTGGCTTTCCCAGAGTCACAGGTTCAGGGTTCCTGGCCAGGCCTGGGTCACAGGATATTAATGCCTGGGTCAAGGGTTCTGGATTCTGGGCAAACCCAAGGCCACAGTTTTGGGGTTCTGGGCTGGGCAAGGGTCAGGTAGTCTGGGCATGGCTTGCCCAAAATCATGAATTCGGGGTTCTGGGCCTGCCCAGGGTCATGGGTCCGGGGTTCCCATCTGGGCCAGGGTCATGTGGTCTGGGTCACTGGCTTGCCAAGGGTCACAGGTTCGGAGTTCCAGCCCAGCCCAGGGTCACTGGGAAGGGTATCTGGTTTTCCCAGGGTCGTGGGTTCGGGGTTATTTGCTGGGTCAGGGTCATGAGGTATGGAGCCCTGGCTTGCCCAGGCTCACTGGTTCTGTGTTGTGGGCAAGCCCAGGGTAATGGGTTTGGGCTTCCAGGCTGGCCCAGGTCACAGGTTATGTGTTCTGTGATGCCCCAAGTATATGCAACCCAGTTTCATGGGGTCTTGGTTATGGGTTGGCCCAGGGTCACGGTTTCAGAGTTCCATGAAGGGCCAGGACCACAGGGTATGGGTGTTGGGATGGCCCAAGTTTATGTGGTCTGGGGGTTTGACTGGCCCAGTGTCACAGGGTCTTGGTTTTGGGTGGGCCCAGGATCACTGGTTTGGGGTTCCGGCCTGGCCAAGTGTCACTGTGTATAACTACCTTTCTTTCCCAGGGTCATGGGTTTGGGATTCCTTGCCAGGCAAGGTTCATAGGGTATGGGGTTCTGGCTTTCCCAGGGTCACAGTTTCAGGGTTCTGGGCTAGCCAGAGTCATGTCATCTGGTTTTGTGGCTTGCCTAAGGTTTGGATTTCGGGATTCTGGGCTGCCCCAGGGTCATGGATTCAGGGTTCCTGGCTAGGTCAAGGTCACATAGTCTGGGTCCCTGGCTTGTCAAGGGTCACTGGTTCGGTGTTCTGTGATGGCCCAGTGTCACAGGATGTGGATGCTGGTATGGCCCAAGTTTATGTGGTCTAGGGGCTTGACCAGCCCAGTGTCACGAGGTCTTGTTTCTGGGCCGGTCAATGGTTATGGGTTTGGGGTTCTGGGAAAGCCATGGTCACATGGCCTGGGTGCCACACTTGCCATTGTCATGCGTTTGGGGACCAGGCTGGCACAGGGTCACTGGGTATTGAATGACGGGCTAGCCCAAGGTTATGTGGTCTGGGACCCTGGCCGGAAAAGTTATGGGGTCTGGACGTCCAGCTGGCCCAGGGTTTCAGCTTTGCATTTCCAGGACAGCCCAGGATCACCAGGTATATGTGGCAGGCTGGCCTAGGTTTATGCAGTTGGGGCCTGGCCAACCCAGTGCCATATGGAATCAGTTCCAGGCGGGCACAGGTTCACGGGCTCATGCTTCCAGGCCAACCCAGAGTCATGATGTATGGGTGCTGGGATAGCCCAAGTTTAGGTCTAGAGGCCTTGCTTGCCCAGGGTCACAGGTTCTAGGTGCCGGGCAAGCCCAGGGTCAAGGTTTCAGGGTTCCAGGCCGGCCAGGGTCACTTGGTCTGGGTTCATGCCTTGCCCAAGGTCACGAGTTCAGGGTTCTGGGCTGGCCCAGGGTCATTATGTATGGATTCAGGGATTGTCCACATTTGAGGTCTGGGGGCATGGCTGGCCCTGTGTCATGGGGTATGGGATACAGCCAGCCCAGGGTCATGTTTTCGGGATTCCGGGATGTGCCAGGATCACGTGGTCTGGGTCCCCACTATGCCAAGGTCACTGGTTCAGGGTTCCGGGCCGGTCAGGGCCACAGGATATTGGTGCCGGGATCACCCAAGCTTATGTGGGTGTCTGGGAGTCTTACCAGCCTAGTGTCATGGAGTCTTGGTTCTGGGCTGGCCCAAGGTCACGGGTTTGGGGTTCTGGCCTGGACCAGAGTCAAGGGGAATGGGTACCTTGCTTTCCTCAGGGTCACAGATTTGGGGTTCCTGGCTGGGACAGGTGTATGGGTGTTTGGGTGCCTGCCTTGCCCAGGGTCATTGGTTCTGGGTTCTGGGCAAACCCAGGGTCAAAATTTTGTGGTTCTGAGACCAGCCAGGGTTACATGGTCTGGATTCGTGGCTTTCCCAGGGTGATCAATCTGGTGTTCCGGCCCGACCCAGGATCATGGGTTCAAGCTTCTGGGCTGGTCCAGGGTCACGTGGTCTGGGTCCCTGGCTAGGCAAGAGTCATGGATTCAGGTTTCTGGGCTGGCCCAAGGTCACAGGGGATGGGTGTCCAGCTGGCACTAATTTATGCGGTGTCAGGGCATGGACACCCCAGTGTCATGGGGTCTGTATGCCTCGTCTGGCCCAGGGTCATGGGGTATGGGTGCCAGGATGACCCAAGTTTGAGGTCTGAGGGCGTGACTGGCCCAGTGTCACGGGTCTGGGACCCGGGCTAGCCCAGGGTCATGGTTTCAGGATTCCAGGTTGTGCCATGGACTCATGGTCTGGGTTTCTGGCTTGACAGTTGTCCATGCTTCAGGGTTCTGGGCTGGACCAGGGTCACAGGGTATGAGTGCCAATATCACCATAGTTTATGCTGTCTGGGAGCCCGACTGACCCAGTGTCATGGGGTCTTGTTTCCGGGCCGGTCCACGGTCACAGTTTTGGGGTTCTGGGCTGGCCCCGGGTCAAGAGGTTTGGGTGCTGGGATGGCCCAAACTTATGTGGTCTGGGGGCCAGTTCCCCATGACAGCATCATTTTCATGAGCATTTCTTCCACCCTCATGTGGTTTACAGTAGTGTTGCTTCTAGACCTTTACAAAGGCTTTTTCATGAGCATTTTCAGTACTCTCAGATCTGTTTCACTCTCAGTTCTTGAGTTTGATGAGTCTAACGCCAAGAAAGGTGTTGGTTCGTTCTAAAATGCTAATAATTAGAGCTTACTTTGCACATGACATGAGACCTGTTGATACGTTCAGAAAAAATGAACAAGGAATTTGCATACTGTTTTTTTCCAGTGGTCTCTATAGCACGTATATTAAGCTCATTTGTGCACCTTGCTTTGTCTCACAGTAACACATCCATCATGACAGCATCATTTTCATGAGTATTGTCTTCCAACCTCATGTGGTTTAACAGAATGTTCCTTCTCTTACTTCACACAGGCTTTATCATGAGATTTTTCAGTACTCTCCAATCACAGTTTCACTCTCTGTTTTGGAGATTGATGAGATTAATCCCAGGAAAGGTGCTGGTTTGCTCTAGAATGTGATTAGAAGTTATTGTGCACACGATAGGAGACCCGTTGGTATGTTCAGACGAAATATACAAGGAATTTGCATGGTGTTCTTGCTTTTTCAATCAGCGGTATTTTTGTTAGTGCTTATAGGAAACTCAGATGTGTACCTTGCTTTGTCTCACAGTAACACATCCATCATGACATCATCATTTTCATGAATATTGTATTCCACCTTAATGTGGTTTACCAGGTGTTCCTTCTCTGACTTTACAGAGGCTTTTCATGAGATTCACCAGTACTCTCCAATCTCACAGCTTCACTCTCAGTTCATGAGATTGATTAAACTACAGGAAAGGTGTGGGCTCACTCTAGAATGCTAATAATTAGGGGTTCCTGGGCACACAACATGAGATCCATTGATAAGTTCAGAACAAATGAATAAGGAATTTGCAGAATGTTCTTGTGTTCTCAACCAGTGGTCTTCTCTTTAGCACACGTATTAAACCCATTTGCGTATCTGGCTTTGTCTCCCAGTAATACATCCATCAGGACAGCATCATTTTCATGAAGACCCTCTTCCATGCTCATGTGCTTTAGCAGAGTGTTCCTTCCTTGACTTAGCACAGGCTTTTTCATGAGATTTTCAGTACTCTCCAAATTCACAGATTCACTCTCTGTTCTGGAGATTGATAAGTTTAATTACCCCAGGAAAGATGCTGGTTAGCACTAGGGTGCTGATAATTTGGGGACATTGGGCACCCCACGTGAGACCCATTATTTTCAGGCAAAACGAACAAGGAATTTGCCTGCTATCCTTGTTTCCTCAAGCAGCAGTCTTCTCTTTAGAGCTCAATGGAAACTCAAATGTGGACCTTGCTGTTTTTCAAGTTCTGCGTGCCACCAACAGGTTTATCTCTCACAAAAAAGGTCCCATACCACAGCTTCATTTTTATGAATGAGGTGTCTTGCAAGCTCATGTGAGTTACCCAAGTGATTGTTGTCTGACTGAACACAGGGTTTTTCATGATGTTTTCAGTACTCTACAACCTCACACTTTCACTCTCAGTTTTGGATATTGATGAGTTTAATTAACACCAGGATATGTGCCAGTTCACTCTTATTTCTGAACATTAGCACTTTTTGGGCAATACACGTGAGACCCGTTGATATTCTCTGCCAAAAAGAACAACAAATTTGCCTGGTGTCCTTGTTTTCTAAATCAGTGGTCTTCTCATTAGCGCTTATAGGAAACACGTGTACCTTCCTTTGTCTCAGGTCACGAGTGCCACCAACAGACTTGTTTCTCACAGAAATACATCCATCACGACAACTACACTCACATGAGTATTATTGTCTTGCACGCGAATTGGTTTACCAGAGTGTGCCTTCACTGAGTTCACACTTTTTTATGAGATTTTTTTCAGTACTCTCCAATCTCACAGTTTCACTCTCAGTTCTTGAGATTGATGAAATTAGCTCCAGGGACGTTGTTGTTTCTCTCCAGAATGCTAATAATTAGGTTATTTTTGTGCACACATGAGACCCGTTGATATGTTCAGAAAAATGATCGAGTTTGCATGATTTTTTGATGTCTTAATTAGCAGTCTTATCGTTAGTGTTTAGAGGAAACTCAGTTGTGTACCTTGCTTTGTCTCACAGTATTACATCCATCATGACAGCATCCTTTTCATGAATATTGTCTTCCACCATCATGTGGTTTACCAGAGTGTTCCTTCTCTGACTTTGCACAAACTTTTTCATGAGATTTTTCAGTAATCTCCAATCTCAGTTTCACTCTCAGTTCTTGATCTTGATAAGTTTAATTAACCCCAAGAACGGTTATGCTTTGCTCTAGAATGCTGGTAATTAGGTGTTATTGTGCACACCACATAAGACCCATTGATATATTCAGAAAAAATCTTCAAGAAATTTGCCTGGTGTCTTTGTTTTCCCAGTCAGCGGTCTTTTCCTTAGCGCTCACTGGAAACTCAAATGTGGAGCTTACTGTTTCTCAAGTGGTGCCTGCCAACAGGCTTATCTCTCATAGAAAAATTTCCGTTACCACAGCTTCACTTTCATGAATGCTTTTGACTTTCAATCTCATGTGGATTACCAGGGTGATCCTTGTCTCATGTACACGGGGCTTTTCATGATGTTTGCAGTACTCTGCAACCTCACAGTTTCACTATCTGTTTTCAAGATTGATGAGTTTAATTAATACCAGGACAGTTGCCGGTTACTCTAGGACGCTGAAAATTAGGGTTTGGGGGGCACACCACAGGCGATCCATTGAGATTTTCAGCCAAAAGGAAGAATGGATTTGCCTGGTGTCCTTGTTTTCTCAATCAGTGGTCAACTCATTATCACCTATAGTCAACTTACCTGTGTGCCTTGCTTTGTATCAGGTCATGGGTGCCACCAACAAGTTTTTCTCTCACAGAAATACATTCATCACGACAGTTACATTCATATGAGTATTAATGTCTTCCATGCTCAGGTGGTTTACCAGAGTGTTCCTTCTCTGACTTCACACAGGCTTTTCCATGAGATTTTCAGTACTCTGCAATCTCACAGTTTCACACTGTGTTCTGGAGATTGATGAGTTTAATTACCCCAGGAAAGATGCTGGTTGGCTATAGAATGCTGACAATTTTTGGTTAGGGGGCACCCCACATGATGCCCACTATTTTCTGGCAAGGTGAACAAGGAGCTTGCCTCTTGTCCTTGTTTTCTCAATCAGCAGTCTTCTCCTTAGAGCTCGCTGGAAGCGGAAATGTGGAGCTTGTTGTTTCTCAAGTGGTGTGTGCCACCAACAGGTTTATCTCCCACAGGAAAATGTCCCTTACCACAGCTTCATTTTCATGAATGCTATTGCTGTGCGAGCTCATGTGCGTTACCAGCGTGATCCTTGTCTGAATGTACACAGGTTTTTTTTTATGACGTTTTCACTACTATCCAACCTCACAGTTTCACTCTGTTTTGGAGATTGAAGACTTAAAAACACCAGGATCGGTGCCGGTTCGCTCTAGAATGCTCAAAATTAGGGGTTATTGGGCACAGCTCATGAGACATCTTGATATTTATCGCCAAAATGAGCAAGGAATTTTCCTGGTGCTCTTTTTTTCTCAATCAGTGGTCTTCTCCTTAACTCATATAGGAAACTCAGTTGTGTAGTTTGCTTTGTCTCATAGAAATAAATCTATCTTGACAAGGTTTTCATGAAAATTTGAAGTTTCATGAAAACTCAAATGTGGACCTTGCTGTTTCTCAAGAGGTGCATGCCACCAACAGGTTTATCCCTCACAGAAAAACGTCCCTTACCACACCTTTATTTTCATGAATGCGATTGTCTTGGAAGCTCATTTGGGTTACCAGAGTGATCCTTGTCTATTACCTTTAGCGCCTACAGTTTTGTAGTTGGCTGTTTTTCAGGTCGCGCGTTTCACCAGGTAGCTAATTTCTCACAGAAAAACATCCCGGACCACAGTTCCATTTTCATGAACATTGTCTTCCATGCTCATACAGTTCATCAGAGTGTTCTTTGTATGCCAATACACAGGCTTTTTCATGGTGCTTCCATTGCTCTCTGATCTCTGAGGTTCACTCTCATTTCTAGAGATTAATTAACCAATTACATGATTAATTCACCTGTGCTTAATTAACACCAGGAAAGTTTCCGTTTTTCTCCAGAACACCGTGAATTACAGGTACTTGTCACACCAGCTGAGACCTGTTGATATTTTGAGACAAAGAGAACACGAATTTGCCTGTTGTCCATGTTTTCTGAATCAGCCTTCTTATCGTTAGTGCCTACAGCTGTGTCCCTGTGTGTTTCTCCAGTCGCTCATATCACCATGAGGCTTATTTCTCAAAGAAAATCATACGTCACCAAGGCTTCATTTTCA
>PVJH01023688.1:0-34245 GCA_004026705.1 Nesogale talazaci | reverse complement strand
AGAATTTTCTTTAAAATCACTTTTGTGTGCTTCTTAAAGAGTTTTAAAACAGATGTGTTTCACAGATGTGTTTCTGCATTCAATATTTTAAAAATTTTCTTTGTGTAGATTTTGTCTCCCTTTTTTAATGGCATCAATCACCAGTAAATCTAAACACAGAATAACTGGATTATTGGTTTCTGTATGCATCTCAGAGAGGGTTGATTGAGGAGAAGGAAATAACAATAGGGAGTTCAAGAAAAAAGGAAATATTCAGAATTGATAGTGCTAAAGATATATTTAATGCAGGGAGTGTGGCTGGAAATTTGAAATTATGTATGTACAGTCAGCATCAGTGATTCTTTATAAACAATATTCAAAAGCTTTGTGAAACATGTGAATTCATATCAACATGCATTGAAAATAATAGCAAATTTAGAAGCTCACATTAAAATGGATTGTTTTTCTTGACAATATGGTAAACTATGTAATGGCAAAGTTCTGGTTATCCTGTGCTCACATCAGGAAATCAATATCCTCCACTCTGTATTTGACTGTTGAATTCTTTATACACATTTTAATGCAAATACAAAATAGAATTCCTTAAAATGATTTATATTAAATATGAAAAAGTGGAAACGGTTTGAACAAAGCTTATTATGTGATGTCATGAAAAATGAGAAAGATTTTAGTGACAGCTTCTATGGTGGCCAGATTTTTAGAAGTACTTTGTCGTACATTCATTTAACATGCAAAATGCAGTGGTCTCAAATCAGAACAAGGTCAGTAATCTGAATGCAGCAGGCCCTCCACAAGAGGGAGGCCAGATGTTCTGGAGTCCTAGAGAGTCAGAGTCACCAAAAAAAATACAGAGCAATAGTAGCCTGTTCACCAGGTCAGCTAGTGTTAAAACAGAAGCATCCTGGAAGTGAGCATGGACAGAGTGGTTTGGTGTGTTGGATCTCGGCTTGTAGCATCTCCATGATATAGCTCACTCTGATAGTGTTTGTTGACTTCAGATTTGTTACCTCCCAGCTGTGCCAAAGAACCTTTCTTACAAGGTACTCTCATCAATGTACGGTGCTGACCTAGGGACACTGACTATAACATTCACCCATTTGAAATGAAAAAACAGTCCTATTTCTCTTGCAAAGCACTTTTCGATTCTGATGTCACATTCTTATGAATTTGCAAATGCAGGCAATTTCAATAATCAAGTAAAGGAAATGTGTAGTTTCAAGTGTGCTATGTTACAGTAATTTGAGTTATATGAAAAAACAAGCTGGGTTCCTGGAGGAAGATGTACTTTGTAACCGTAGAACTTAAGAATCTTAATCCTTCTGTTTGAAATCTTATATTCATTATTAGCAAGGTGGGCCATCTTCTTAATTCATTTGCTCTGATTTTCAGTGACTAATCTCTTTTTATAAGACTGAACAATACTGAGTACTCACCAATCTCTGTTTTCAGTTGTTCTGCAAAGTACAAAAGGAAACAAGAATTGAGGGTTACTAAGAGATACAACTTGAAAGGTAGAATTTTATTTAAAAAACATGTTAGATAGGAAAAGAGGCATTCCTTCCCTTTAATATAAAGACCACTCTTTCACTCAAATCATATTGTCATGCTCAGGGTCTGGAGGTATTACCATCACAAGCTTTGCTGTGGTGAGTGCATTCAAATGTCTGATTTTCTGGTCCATTTCTCTCAAGAGCACATCCTTGAAAATCTCCCCAAAGACAAGTGAAAGGTCAACTAAGTTCTCATGGATGAAGAACACTAGTTATGTGATCCTAGAAGTGTACATGATATAATGTGAAACTGGTGGAGTCATTGGGATCATAGCTTTCTTACAGAGTACCGGGATGGTAGCAGGCTACTGATGATTTTGCACCCAAAAATTATAGGGAGCTGATAATGGGGGCCTGGAGGGAGGGAGAATGTTTTGAGAGTGATGATGGCAATGGGTGTGTAAAAGCAGCCTGCATACAACTGATGTTGTTAGGGATTGTGATGGGAGTTGTATGGGCCCCCAATAAAATGATTCATTTAAAAAGGGGAGAAGGGAATTTTTTTTTTGAAGAGAAGCTTGTACCAAGGGCTAAAGTGGAAAATGTTTGGAAATGTATGTGGTAACATGTGTGCAAATGTGCTTGATATAAATGATGTACTGAATGTTGTAATAGCTGTAAGAACCTCCAATAAAATTATTTTAAAAAATTAAAGGGAAATGTTCAAACATACATGCTATGTACAGTATCCTGTGATTCAAGACCCATACATCTTCTAATGTAAATCTGGAAGAGTCAGTAGGACAAGAGCTGATTGCTGGATAACGGGATTGGAGAAGTTTGAGCATGGTATTCTCCCCACTTCTTCTTGAGGAAACTTCACACAAATATCCTGAGCATTTCCTCTGACTATAAAGAGAGGTGGGCTTTTCCTTAGTATGAGACAAAAATGTGGGAGTGCTATACAAGAAATGATCTAGACATATCAAAGTGTAACACCTTTTTTGATCCTATTTTTTGCCATTTATTTTTGAATCTCTATGAATGATTAGAACAAAAGATCACTTCTATGAATATGCAGGCGAATGAAGTCTCTGGGGAGGTCTGTAACCTTGCTCTCTTAGAGTGTGCATTGGGGAGTGAATTGAGTAGATTTAGCCAGCTGAAAAGTTGAAGAATTTTCTTTAAAATCACTTTTGTATGCATCTTAAACTGTTTTTGAACAGAGTATCTGCAACTTTCTCTTTCTGTATTTAATATAATATAGAATTTAGCTTTTTAAAATTTTCTTTGTATGTACATTTTGTCTCCCTTTTTTAATGTCATTTATCACCAGTAAATCTAAACACAGAATAACCGGGCCATTGGTTTCTGCATTCATCTCAGGAACGATTGATTGGGGAGAGGTAAATCACAATAGGGAGTTCAAGAAAAAAGGAAATATTCAGAATTTATATTGCTAAAGATATATCTTATGCTGTTAGTATGGTTGCAAATTTGTAATTATGTATGGACAGTCAGCATCAGTGATTCTTTATAAACAATATTCAAAAAGTATTGTAAAATTTATGTGAAATCATATCAAAGTAAATTGAAAATAATTGCAAAATTTGAAGATCACAATAAAATGGATTCTTTTTCTTGACAACAAGGTAAACTATGTAATGACAAAGTTCTGGTTATCATGTGTTCATGTCAGAAAATCAATATCCTTCTCTGTGTTTGACTGCTGATTCTTTATACACATTTTGATGAAAATACAAAGTAGAGTCCTTTAAAATAATTTATATTAAATATGAAGACGTGAAAGGGTTTAAACAAAGCTTACTATGTGGTTTCATAAAAAAAATGAGCAAGATTTGGGTGACAGTTTGAATGTTGGCCAAAATTTTAGAAGTGCTTTGACGTGCATTCATTTAACATGTAGTGGTTTCAAATCAGAATGCTAATTACAAGGTCAGTAATCTGAATCCAGCAGGCACTCCACAAGAGGGAGGCCAGGTATTCTGGAACTTTAAAGATTCAGAGTAACCAATATATACGTGTGTGTGTGTGTGTGTGTGTGTGTGTAGCAATAGTAGCCTGTTTTTCAGATCACAAAGTGTTAAAATGGAAGCCTCCTGGAATTGAGCTTGGGCAGAGACATTTGGTGTGTTGTGTCTAGGCTTGTAGCATTTCCATGATTTTGCCCACTCTGATAGTGTTTGTTGGCTTCAGATTTGTTTCCTCCCAGCTGTGCAACAGAATCTTTCTATCGCGGTACTCTCATCAATGTACAGTGCTGACCTAGGGACACTGACTATAACATTCACCCATTTCTTATTTCTTTCACAATCCTATTTCTTTCACAAAACTGTTTTTGGTCTAATGTCACATTTTTGTGACTTCATTAATGTAGTCAATCCCAATAATCAAGTAAAGGAAACAGGCAGCTTCAAGTGAGCTACGTTCCAATAAATTGAGCTCTATGAAAAATCCAACTGGATTTCTGGAGGAAGATGTCCTTTGTAACTGTAGGCCTTAAGAATTTTAACCTGGCTGAGCCCTGGTGGTGTAGTGGTTGAGTGCGGCACTGTGGCCCACTGGCTTGGCGGTTCAAACCCAGCAGCAGCAAGGCTGGGTAGCTCCCATGACCACCACAGGGCAGTGATGCAAAAAAAAAAAAAAAAAAGAAAAAGAAAAAGAAAAAGAATCATAACCCATCCATTTTATATCTCATATTCATTATTATCAAGAAAGACCAACTTCTTAACTCATTTGCTCTGATTCTAAGTGACTAGTCTCTTTTTAAAATACTGAACAATACTCAATACTCACCCTTCTTTTTTTCCAGGTTTTCTGCAAAATGACAAATGAAATAAGGTATGAGAGATGCTAATCTAAGCCATTTTACAGGAGTAACCACATTTCAAACACTCAATTACATGTGGAAAGAAACACTCTTTCTCTTTAAATCACAGAAATTACATTGTCATCCTCAGGGCCGGATGGTATCATCGTCTTATGATTTCCCATTGTGGGTGTATTCAAGTGCTTGATTTTCTGGTCCTCATTTATCTCAATAACTAATTCTTTAAAATCTCCCCAAATACGAGAGAAAGGTCAACTAAGTTCTCAAGGATGAAGACCACTATGCTAGTTGATCCTGGAAGAGTACATGATATAATGTAAAACTGGAGAAGTCATCGGGATCAGAGCTGTGTTGCAGAGCACCAGAATTGTAGAAGGCTCCTAATGTTTTACCATGCAAAAAGTTAGATGGAAGATGCACACTAAATAACCCATGTGATTCGGGGCCCATATATCAGATAGAGCAAATATGGAGGAGTCACTAGGACAAACACTGACTGAATTCCCTAGTGGAGGATAATGGGATTTTAGAGTGTCTGGTGGAATATTCTCCCCCGCAAAATACATGGGGAAGCCTCACACATGTACTCTAAGCAATTCCTCTGACCATAGGCAGGGATGGGGATTATCTTGCTATGAGACAAAAACATAGAAGAGTATATTTGAAATGATCTAGATATGGCAGAGTGTGCCATCTTTCTTGATCATATGTGCCCCTCATTGTTGAATTGCTTTGAACAACGAGAACAATTAGAAGTGATCTTAGAACAAAGATCACTTCTGGGGATATACAGGGGACATCCCTCCATAGAAAGAGTGGGGAAGACTATGAGCTGGAGTGCTTCCAGTATGCATGGGGAGTCGATTTACTTGATCATTTCCAGGTGAAATGTTGAAGAATTTCCTTTGAAATCACATTTGCATGCTTCTTAAAGGGTTTTAGAACATGCTATCTGCAACTTTCTTCTTCTTAGATGAGTTTGTGCGTTCAATGTAGTGTATAGTAAAAGCTTTTAAAATTTTTCTTTGCATATAGATTTTCTCTTTTTTTAGGGGTGGGATAGGATCATCAAAACACCAGTAAATCTGAACACAAGATAACTGGATTATTGTTTTCTGTATGCATCTCAGGGAGGATTGTTTGGAGAGAGGGAATTCACAATAGAGAGTTTAAGAAAGAAGGACATATTTGGAATTGATATTGCTAAAGTTATCATATTTAATGCTTTAGGATATGACTGGAAATTTGTAATTATTTACTTTATAAAAAATTTTAATTATTTTATTATGATTGGTCAAGATAATGATTTTAAAAAGATAATGATTTTTTATAAACTATATTCAAAAGCATTGTAAAATTTATGTGAATTCATATAAAAGTAAATTGAAAATGATTGCAAATTTCAAAGCTTACACTAAAATGGATTAATTTTTCTAGACAATAAGGCAAACTATGTGGGGCTGAGCCCCGGTGGTATAGTGGTTGTGCGTGGGACTGCAGTCCACTGGGATGGAGATTCAATTCCAGCAGTGGCTCCACAGGAGCAAAGGCTGGGCTTCCTACTTCCACAGAGGGCAGTGATGACCCCAAAACAAACAAAAAAAACCCAAAATAAAGTAAACTATGTAATGTCAAAGTTCTGGTTATCATGTGTTCAAGTCTGAAAATCAATATGCTCCTCTCTGTATTTGACTGTTGAATTGTTTATACACATTTTGATGAAAATGGAAAATAGAATTCCTTAAAGTAATATATATTAAATATGGAGAAGTGGGAAGGGTTTAAACAAAGCTTACTATGTGATGTCATGAAAAATAAAGAAGATTTTGGTCACAGCTTCTATGTTAGCCAGATTGTTAGAAGTGTTTTGCCATGCATTCATTTAACATGCAGTGTTTTCAAATCAGATTGCTAATTATAAATTCAGTAATCTGAAACAAACAGGTACTCCACAAGAGGGATGCCATGTATTCTGGAACTCTAAAGAGTCAGAGTCACCAAAAAAAAATATGGAGCAATAGTAACCTGTTCACCAAGTCATAGTGTTAAAATAGAAGTCTCTTGGAAGTGAGCATGGATGGAGACATTTGGTGTGTTGGATCTTGGCTTGTAGCATTTCCATGATTTTGCCCACTCTGATATTATTTGTTGATTTCAGATTTGTTACCTCTCAGCTATGCCATAAAAGTTTTCTTGCCTCCACTCAAGTACTTCCTCAATGCAAGAACATTTTGTTCTATTAAACTGGCATTCCATGATGTTCACCTTCCCTACCAGATCACTGAAGACACAAGTGTACATAAGCAAAGGTGGTGAAGAAGGCTGATGGTGCCCGGTAATTGAAAGATGTAGCATCTGGGATCTTAAAGGCTTGGGTAAACAATCGGCATCCAGCTCAGAAGCAACAAAGCCCACATAGAAGAAGCACACCAGTGTGTGGGACCATGAGTTGTCACAGCGATCAGTTATCAGGGTTTAAGAACTAAAAACCATAACATTGCGTGCTCACTTTCCTGATATGATCACTGACAACAAATGTGTGCATAAACAAATGTGGTGAAGAAAGCTGATGATGCCAGGCTATGAAAAGATATAGCGTCCGCTGTCTTAAACACTTGAGTAAACAAAAGGCCATCCAGCTCAGAAGCAACAAAGCCTTCATAGAAGAAGCACACCAGCCTGCATGACCACAGGATGTTGAAGGGATCCAGTGCTGTTGTGAGTGCATTCAAGTGTTTGATTTTCTGGTCTATTTCTCTCAAGAGCAAATCCTTGAAAATCTCCCCAAAGACAAGCAAAAGGTCAGCTAAGTTCTCATGGATGAGGAACACTATGCTACATATCCTAGAAGTGTACATGATATAATGTAAAACTGGGGGATTCACTGGGATCATAGCTTTCTTGCAGAGCGCTGGGATTGTAGTAGGCTACTGATGATTTTGCATCCAAAAGTTAAGGTGAAAAGTTCATGCATACACCCTATGTACACTATCCTGTGACTCAAGGGTCATCCATGATATAATGTAAATCTGGAGGAGGCAGAGCACAAGAGCTGATTGCTGAATAAAGGGATTGGAGAAGGTTGGGCATGATATTCTCCCCCACTAAATTCTTGCAGAAACTGCACACATATACCCTGAGTATTTCCTGTGACTGTAAAGAGGGATGGGGTTTTCCTTGCTATTGGACAAAAATATGGGAGAGTTATACTAGAAATTATCTAGACATATCATAGTGGAACTTCTTTTTTGATCATATTTGCTCCCATTTCTTGTTGAATCTCTATGAATGATTAGAAAAAAAAGATCAATTCTATGAATGTACAGGTGAATGAAGTCTCTGGTGTGGTCTGTAAATTTGCTCTCCTAGAGTGTGCATTGGGGAGTGGATTCAGTGGTTTTACCAGGTGAAAGGTTGAAGAATTTTCTTTAAAATCACTTTTGCATGCTTCTTTAAGTGTTCTAGAACAGAGAATCTGCAACTTTCTCTTTCATAGTTGTGTTTCTAAATTCAATGTAATATAGAGTTTAGCTTTTTAAAATTTTCTTTGAGTGTACATTTTGTCTCTCTTTTTTTGATGGCATCAAACACCAGTAAATCTAAATACAGAATAACTTGATTATTATTTTCTGTATGCATCTCAGGGAGGATTGATTGGGGAGAGGGAAATCACAATAGGGAGTTGAAATTAAAATAAATTATGTAATGAAATGGTTCTGGTTATTCTGTGTTCATGTTTGGAAATCAATATCATCCTCTCTATTTGACTGTTGAATTGTTTATACACATTTTGATGAAAATACAAAAAGAATTCCTTAAGATAATTTATATTAAATATAAAGAGGTGGAATGCATTTAAACAAAGTTTGCTATGTAATGTCATGAAAAACGAGGAAGATTGAATGTTGGCCAGATTTTCAGAAGTGCTTTGTTATTCATTTAACATACAGTGGTTTCAAATCAGAATGTTAATTACAAGGTCAGTAATCTGATTCCAGGAGGCACTCCACAAGAGGTGGGCCATATATTCTGGAGCTCGAAATATTCAGAGTTACCAAAAAATACATATTTGGAGCAATAGTTGCCTGTTCAACAGGTCACAAAATGTTAAGATAGAAGGCTCTTGAAATTGAGCATGGATGGAGACATTCGATGTGTTGGATCTTGGCTTGTACAGCATTTCCATGATTTTGCCAACCCTGATATTGTTTGTTGACTTCAGATTTGTTGCCTCCCAGCTGTGCCACAGAATCTCTCTTTCATGGTATTCTCATCAATGTATGGTGCTGACCTAAGAACACTGACTATAGCATTCCCCCATTTGAAATGACAAAGCAATCCTATTTCTTTCACAAACCTCTTTTCGGTTCTAATGTCACATTTTTATGAATTTTCAAATGCAGGTAATCTCAATAGTCAAGTAATGGAAACATGAAGCTTTAAGTGAGCTAAGTTCCAGTAATTTGAGTTATATGAAAAAACCAACTTGACTCCTGGAGGAAGATGTCCTTTGTAACTGTAGACCTTAATAGTCTTAACCCTTCCATTTTACATCTTATGTTCATTATTAGCAAGATGGGCCATCTTCTTAACTCACTTGTTCTGATTCTGTGACTAATCTTTTTTTATAAGACTGAACAATACCCAGTACTCACTTTTCTCTTTTTGAAGTGTTTCTGAAAAACAACAAAAGGAAACAAGGTATGAGAGTTACTAATTGAAGCAATTTTACACAAGGAACTGCAATTCAATAACTCAATTACATGTGGAAAGAAGCATTCCTTTCTTTTAATTTAAAAAAATACTCCATCACTAAAGGCATACTTGCCATTCTCAGGGCCTGACGGCATCATCATCATATGATTTCCCATTGTGAGTGTAATCAACTGCTTGATTTTCTGGTCCCCATTTATCTCATTAGCAATTCCTTTAAAATCCTCCCAAATACAAGTGAAAGTTCAACTAAGTTTCCATGGCAGAAGGACACTATGCTATGTGATCTCAGAAGTGCATATGATATATTGTGAAACTCGAGGAGTCAATGGGATCAGAGCTTTCTTACTGGGATTGTAGAAGCCTACCGATGATTTTGCACCCAAAGTATCAGGGTGAAGGTTCACACATATACCCTATGCACACTAACCTATGTGATTCAAGGTCAATACATCATATAATGCAAATCTGGAGGAATCACTAGGACAAGAGCTGACTTGCTGAATTTTGGATGGTTGGGCATGATACTCTCCCCACTAAATTCATGGGCAAGCTTCACACATATACCCTGAGCATTTCCTCTGACAATGGGCAGGGATTGCCCTGCTATCAGACAAAAATCTGAGCACATATATGAGAAATGATCTCGATATGTCAAAGTGTAGCACCTTTTTTGATCATATTTCTTCCCAGTTTTTACTGAATAACTTTGAACAATTAGAGCAAAAGATGACTTCTAGGGATTTACAGGTGAGTGAAGTGTCTGGGGACATCCCTCCTTATAATGATTCATGAGGTCTATAACCTTGATCTCTCTTAGAGGGTGCATTGCAGTCGATTCAGTAGATTAAGCCAGGTAAAGATTAAGCCAGTTGAATAATTTGCTTTCACATCACCTTTGCACACTTCTTAAAGGGTTTTAGAATCTATCATCTGCTATTTTCTTTGTCATACATGAAATCTTACATTAAATGTAGTGTACAGTGTTAACTTTTAAAAATTTTCTTTATATGTAAACCTTCTTTTTTAAACAGGGGTTCATCAAACCCCAGTAAAACTAAACACAGAATAACCGGATTATTGGATTCTGTATGCATCTCAGGGTGGATTGTTTGCAGAAAGTGAATTACCAAAAGGAAGTCCATGAAAGAAGTAAATATTCAGAATTGTTATTGCTAACAATGTCATATTTTATGCTGAGTGAAGGCTGAAATTTATAATTATTTACATTCAGACAAGATTGGTGATTTTTGATAAACAATATTGAAAACATAGTAAATTGCATGTGAACTTATTTCTATGTAAATGGAGAATAATAACAAATTTAGTAGTTCATATTAAAATAGATGTTTTTCTTATGTAAAGGTAAAGTTCTGGTTCTCATGTGTTCATGTCTGGAAGTCTATATCCTCTTTTTTTATTTTACCGTTGATTTGTTTCCTCTACATTTTGATGAATATACAAGACAGAGTCCTTAAAATAACTTTTAATACATATGAAGTTGTGAATAGTGTTTAAACAGAGATTACTATTTGATGCTATCAAAAATGACTACGATTTTGGTCAAAACTTCTATGTTGGTCTAATTGTTAGAGTTGCTCTTTAGTTCATCCATTTATCATGCAGTGGTGTCAAATAGGGATGTTAATTTCAAGGTCAAGAATCTGAATCCATCAAGCACTTCACAAGAGTGAGGACATGTATTCTGAAGCTCTAAAGAGTCATGGTCACCAAAAAAAAAATATGGACCAGTTATCCAGGTCTCATTATGTGAAAATTGATGCCTCCTGGGATTGAACATGGATGGAGACATTGGTGTGCTGGATCTTTGCATGTTGCATTTTGATATTACCCACTCGGAGATGTTTGTTGATTTCAGATTTGGTGCCTCTCATCTGTGCCACAGAAGCTTTCTTACATGATACTCTGATCAATGTAAGGTGCTGATCTAGGAACACTGACTATAACATTCAACCATTTGAAATGAGAAAACAAACCTATTTCTTTAACAAAACTTCTTTCGGTTGCAATGTAACATTTATGTGAATTAAATAATGCAGGCAATCTCAATAGTTAAGTAAAGGAAACATTGTAGCTTCAAGTTAGCTAACTTCCAATAAATTGGGTTATATGACCAAACCAACATGACTCTGGGAGAAACATGTTGTTTCTAACTGTAGATTTTAAGAATCTTCACACTTCCATTTTATAGCTTATTTTCACTGTTAGCAAGAAAGGCCTTCTTCTTTCCTCATTTGTTGTATCCTCAATGGCGACTTTTTTATAGGACTGAACAATACTGAGTACTCACCATTCTGTTTTTGCAATTTTTCTGCAAAATAACAAAAGGAAAAATGGTTTGACAGTTACTAATAGAAGGAATTTTAAAGGTGGAACACCATTTCTGTCACTCAGTTAAACATGGAGAAAAACATATCTTTCCTTTGATTTAAAGATTGCTCTCTCACTGAAGTGATATTGTCATCTTCAGGGCCTGAAGATATCATCACCATCTACTTTGTGATTGTGAGTGCAGTCAACTGCTTGATTTGCTGGTACATTGATTTCAATAACAAGTACCTTAAAATCTCCCCAAATACAAGTGAAAAGTCAACTAAGTTGTCCTGGATGAAGAACACGATGCTGTGTGATCCTAGAAGAGTACATGATATCACGTGAAACTGGAGAGGTCACTGGGATCAGAGCTGTCTTGCAGAGCACCAGGATTTTAGAAAGCTCCTGATGTTTTTATTCACAAAAATTCAGGGAGAAGGTTTACACATAGTTCTTAGTCAAAATATACTATGTGGTTGAAAGTCAACACATCATATAATTCAATTCTGGAGGAGTCACTAGGACAAGAGTTGACTTGCTGAATAATTGAATTGTAGATGTTGGCCATGATATTCTCCACACTAAATTCATAGTTAACCTTTCACACACACTCTGAGCATTTTCTCTAACCCTAGACAGGGATGAGGATTGTCTTGCTATCAGACAAAAAACTGGGCACATATACTGGAAATGATATAGATGTGTCAAAGTATAACAACTTTGTTGATCATCTCTACTCCCACTGATTATTGAATCACTTTGAACAATTACAAAGCAAGATGACTTCTGGGGATAGACAAGTGGATAAAGACTCTGGGGGCATCCCTCCATATATTCACTGGGGAGATCTACAACCTTACTATCTTACAGTGTCCATGAAAGAATTGATTTATTAGCTTTATCCAGGTGAAAAGTGGAAGAATGTTTTTTGAAATCAATTTTGCTCATGTCTTAAAGGATTTTGTCACACTTTTTGATATTTTTTGTGGCCTTCAAATTGGATGTCTACCAGCTGTAGCCTGCAAGCTTTCTTACACAGTCTTCTCATCAATGTTCAGTGCTTTATTAAGGACTGATTGTAACATTCAAACATTTGAAGTGAGAAAACAATCCTATGTCTTTCACAACACTCTTCTCTGTATTGTGTCACATTTATGTGGATTACCAAATATAGGAATTAATAATAACTAAGAAGGGGAAAGATTTTTCTTGTTTCAAATGACCTATGTTAAGATACATTGATTGAACTATATGACAAAACCAATTAGACTCCTGGACAAAGATGTCATTTCTAAGCCTAAACCTTCACATTTTACATCTTATAGTCAATAGTACCAAGAAAGGTCACTTTCTTTCTTCACTGAACACTAAAAAGAACTCACCTTTTTCTTGTTCCAGTGATTCTGCAAAATAAACAAGAGAAAATATTATCAGATTTACTAATAGAAGCAATGTTACATGAGGAATCCAATTCTAATCCCTCTTATTTGATTTGGAGTCATTCCTTTCATTTAATTTGCAAAACCTCTCTATCACTCAAGTCATAATATCACCTTCAAGGACTGATGGTGTTAGTATCATTTGCTTTCAATTGTGTGGGTATTCAAGCGCCTGATTTTCTCCTCCTTCATGGATCTCAAGAACAAGTCCTGAAAAATCTCCTCAAATCCAAGTAAATTCTAATGGATGAAGAGCACTATGCTTTGTAATCATAGAAGTTTATATACTATAATATAAATCTGGAGAATTGATTAGGATCAGAGCTTGATTGCACAGCAATTCAATTGTAGATGACTACTGATGACATCCCATCCAAAAATTCAGGAGGAAGGATCACCCAGTACTCTACACACATGAAGTAATGTCCATGAAGGTGCACACATAATAGAAGACAAATCTGCAGGAGTCACTTGCACCAGAGCTTACTTGCTGAAGAATGGGATTTTAGAAAGATAGGCAAGATATTCTCTTTATGAAATTCATGGGGAAGCTTACATGTATACACTGAACATTCTCTACCGACTATAGGCAGGAATGGGACTGGCCTTGTTATGAGTCATAAATGAAGTAGATAAAAATATGAAGGATTCCAATATGTCAAATTTCCACATCATCTTTTTGTCCCTGTAGTGCTGTATCACTTTGGGAGACTGGACAATGACCACACTTGTGGGGATATCCAGGAGGATAAACACCCCAGCTGAATTCCTATTACACAAGGACCAGAAAGCTGAGGCACCTTGACTCATTAGAATGCAAATTAGAGAGTCAATTTAGTAGATTTAACCAGGTGAAAAAAAGAAGGCTTTTCTTTGAAATCACCTTTCACCATTGATAAGTGGTTTGGGATGTAATATCTATCACTCTATTATTGATAGATGATTTTCTCCATTTAATGAAATTAACATTGTTCGTTTTCTCAAATTTTCTTTCCCCCCCTCCTTCACATCTAGTGGTTTGAATTCTGCATGCCAATTCCATGGTAAGTCATTGCACTACAGGAGCCAGTGCACACGACTCAGAGCAGGATGGTTCATGTCATAAGCAGTCACAGTCACCTAAACCTACAGGGGCAGCAGTGCCCTGTTCTCCAGGTCACAGAGTGTCAATGTAGACACCGCCTACAACAGAGCATGGACAGAGAAAAGTCCTGTCAATGATCTTGGCATTTTGCCTTTTCTTGTTACTATTCTTCTCTTTTTGTTTTTGGAATCATCTAGCTTGAAATCAACTCTGCCCTAAAAGACTTGCTGGATGATGCTCTCGTCATTTCAAGGTGCTGGGCTTTGGAAACTGACTATAAATATTCAACGACTAAAAATAAGAAAATCGTTGCATTACTCTGCTCAGGCTGCTTGTAAACATTATGTACACTACCATATCAAGGCAATCCCATTAGACAAGGAAGAGTCAATACTTGGTCCAAGTAAGCTAAGTTCAAATACATCAAGACACACACAAAAACTGATTCCTGGACAACCATGTCCTTCTAATTGTAAACACTGGGAATCTTCATACTTGGAATTTATATCTGACGTTGAAATTCGCAAGAAATCCCCCTGGATAATCTTTCTTTAAAATGTCCAACATCCAATACTCACTGCTCTCTTCTTCCAGTAGCCCAGCAAAAGTACAAAAGTCATGAGAATTGCCAATATAAGAAATATTAAAGAAGAACACAAATTTTAAATAATTCAATCTGAAGTGGGAAGAGCCTATTCCTTATTTTTAAGAAAAGTAACAATGCAACACACAGGTCATATTGTCAGAAATAGGTTCCTGGTTTTATCATCCTGTGCTTTTCGGTTGTGAGAATATTGGAGTGGCTGATTTTCCATCTCTTTACTTAACTCAGAAAATAACTTTAAAATATCCCCATGTGCAACTGAATCATCAATGACTTTCACGTGGAGGAGGCATACTCTGTTACATGGTCCAAGGACTGTCCATATAATGATGTACATCTGGAGGACTCACTGGGGTCAGAGCTTACTTGTTGAGCACCAGGTGCATAGGAGACTACAAGTAACCATGTCCACAATATACTCTGACAACTCACTCAGAGCATAGGCAGGTATGGAAAATGTTCTGCTACAAGACAAATATATGGTAGAAAACATCACAGAGGCACGAGAGGTGAAAATGTAACAACTTCTTTCATTGCCCTTTGGCCCATCTATGGCTACATCACTTTAAAACTTGTTAAATCATTAAATAAGAACAAAACACACTTGTGAGGGATATTCAGAATATACATATGAATCATGTGGTGAATTTCCTCTGAATCTTTAGCAGGGAGGCTAAAAATCTTGCTATCATCCAGTGTACATTGGAGTGTCACTTTGTAGATGTAACCAACTGAAACATTGAATGCTTTTTTTGTGGGATTTCTCATTTGAATTCTATCTATGTTGTTCTATCTCAGAATATTGGCCAACTACCTTTAAATAGGAATACCTTCACTTAATAGTGTGTCCATTGTTAGTATTTAAACAGTTTGTCCACTACTGGTTTTCCAAGTTTTTTGGTATTTGTCATCGAACATCAGTAAATCTTAAAAGAACTAAATTGTTGGTTTATGCTTGCATCTCAGGGAAGATTATTCTGTGAGAGGGATTTCACAAAAGGGATTTCATGGATGATGGCAATATTCAGACCTGATTTTGATAATTGATGCAAATTTTGGCTTAGAGATGAATTGAACTATGCAGTTTATTTAATCAGATGTCATTTTCTGAAAAAATAATATTCGAAAGCAAGGAAAACAATGTATGGTTTCATGTTCAAAGAAGTTTGAACAGTTACTACATAGATGCTCCTGTTAAAGAAGACTTCTTTGCCAGAAAACATGTTCATCTCTCTAATGGCAAAGTACGAATCACCAGACCTTGCTCTGAGGAAATGAGCACCCTTCTCCTGGTATCTTAGGATTGTTTGGTTTCCGCTCCATTTTCAAAACAATAAATAATTGAAGCATTTGAAAAATGATTCACAGTACCAAGAGGTTAAGAGCATTTGAAGAGGCTTGCCTAATTTATGGCATCAAAAATCATGCAGATTTGGGTCAAATTTTCTATGTTGGACTGATTTTGAGTTGCTTTACTGTGCATCCATTGACCATGTAGCGCTAAGAAATTGGGGTGCTACTGCCAGATCAGTAATCTGAATCCAGCACACACTCCCCAAGTGTGAGGCCATGATTACTGGAGTTCTTAACAGTCACAGTCACAGGAAAAATACACAGGCAGTAGGAGCTTGTTCTTCAGGTCACATGGTATCAAAAGAGATGCCTCCTGGAATTGAGCTTGGACAGAGACATTTGATGTGAAAGATATTTGCTTGTAACATTTCCGTGATATTGTCACACTCTTTGATACTTATTTTTTGCTGCCTTCAGATTTGTTGCCTTTCAGCTGTAGCCTGCAAGCTTCCTTACACAATACTCTCATCAATGTACAGTGCTGAAATAAGGACACTGACCATAACATTCAAACATTTAAAGTGAGAAAATAATCCTATGTCTTTCACAACATGCTTCTCTGTATTGTCACATTTATGTGAATTAACAAATACAGGAATTAACAATAACTAAGCAGGGTAAACATTTTTCTTGTTTCAAATGACGTATGTTCAAATACATTGATTGAGCTTTATGACAAAATTAATTAGACTCCTGCATGGAGATGTAATTCCTGACTCTAAACCTCAAGGATATGCACCTTCCCATTTTACATCTTATACTCAATATTACCAAGAAAGGCCAGCTTCTTTCTCCAGTGAACATTAATGAGTACTCACCTTTCTCTTGTTCCAGTGATTCTGCAAAATAAACAAGGAGAAATGTTATCAGAGTTACTAATAGAAGCAATGTTACAGGAGGAATCAAATTCTAATCCCTTTATTTGATGTGGAAAGGAATATTCCTTTCATTTAATTTACAATCACACTATATCACTCAAGTCATATTGACACCTTCAAGGAATGATGGTGTTAGCATCATTTGCTTTCAGTTGTGTGGGTATTGAAGGGCCTGATTTTCTCCTAATTCATGGTTCTCAAGAACAACTTCAGAAAAAACTCCCCAAATCCAAGTAAATTCTAATGGATGAAGAACACAATGCTTTGTGATTCCAGAAGTTTACAAAATATAATATAAATCTGGAGGACTCATTAGGATCAGAGCTTTACTGCATAACAAAGGGATTGTAGATGACTACTGATGACATTCCATCCAAAAATTCAAGGGGAAGAATCACCCACGTACCCTACACACATGAAACAATGTCCATGAAGGTGCACACATAATAAAAGACAAACCTGCAGGAGTCATGTGCATCAGAGCTTACATGCTGAAGAATGGGATTTTAGAAAGATTGACAAAATATCCTCTTCATGAAATTCATGGGGAAGCTTGAATATATGCACTGATGATGCACTCTGACCATAGGTGGGGATGGGACTGGCCTTGCTATCATTCAAAAATGAGGTAGACAAAAATAAGAAGGATCTCAGTATGTCAAATCATAACATCATCTTTTGGTCCCTGTACTGCTGTATCACTTTCGAAGACTGGACAATGACCACACTTGTGGGGATATCCAGGAGGATAACACCCCGGCTGAATTCCTATTGCACAAGGATCATGGAGGTGAGAGGCCTTGACACATTAGAATGCACATTAGAGAGTTGATTTAGTAGATTGAGCCAGGTGAAAAACATGAAGGCTCTCCTTTCATGAAATCATCTTTCACCATTGATAAAGTGGTTTGGGATATAATATCTATCACTCTATTATTGAGAGATGATTTTCTCCAGTTAATGAAGTTAACATTGTTCAGTTTCTTTGTGTGTATGTTTTCTGGGGTTTTTTGTATGTGTCATCCAAAACCAGTAAATCTACAGACAGGACAAGTTGGTTGGTCTCTCTATGCACCTCAAGGAAGTTTGTTTGGGGAGAAGTATTTCACAATAGGAACTTCTTGGAAGGCACATGCATTCAGAAGTGACCCTGATAACGATTGCCGAATTTTAATTGTGAAAGATGTATTAAATTTCATAATACATACACTCAGTTAACTCTTTGTGAAACACAATATGCAAAAGCATTGAAAACAATACAGGAAATCACGTTCAAATAAGGTTCTACAAACACAAAGTGTACTGGCTAACATTGAAAGAGATTGTTTTTCTGGAAAATACTTTCAACCACCTAACAGCAAAGTCTGGATCACCATGCATACATATTTGGAAATCAATACTGTCTGCTCTTTAGATCATGCTCTTTTGTTTCCTCCATAGCTTCTAAAAAATTAGAATTATTGGCATTACTTTTCATGAAATATAGAGAAGCAAAAAAGGTTGAATTTGATTTTGCTATGATTTCATCAAAATGATAAGCTGTGGTCAAATTTCCATTTCTGTCTGATGTTTAGAGTTGTTTTATTCTTCCTCCCTTCACATATAGGCGTTTGGAATCAGGATGCCAATTCCAGGGTAAGTCATTAGACTTCAGGAATCAGTGCATATGAGTCAGAGGAAGTTGGTTCATGACATCAGCTGTCACAATCACTTAAATCTACAAGGCAAGCAGTGCCTTGTTCTAGAGGTCACACAGTGTCAACGTAGATGCCTCCTAAAACTGAGCATGGACAGAGAAAACCCGTGTCAATGATCTTGGCTATTTGCATTTTCTTGACAGTATGCTTCTCTTTCATCTTTGGGCGTCTTCAGGTATGAAATCAGCTGTACACTGAAAGACTTGTTGGGTGAAGCTGTCATCATTACAAGGTGCTGGGCTTCAGAAACTGACTGTAAATATACAACCACTAGAAGTTAGAAGACTGCTGCATTTCATACCAAGAAGCTCTGTTCCATCTCCTTGTAAACTTTGTGTACACTGCCATGTCAAGGCAATCCCCTGAGCCAAGAAAAGGAGCACTTCTTGCTCCAAGTAAGCTAAGAAAAAATAGAGTGCATCAACACACAAAAACAAACTGACTCCTCGAGTAACAGGCACCTTCGAATTGTAAACACTAAGAATCTTCATAACTGGAATTTACATTTAACATTGAAAGTCGCAAGAAATCCCCTTGGATAATCTTTCTTTAAAATGTTCAACATCCAATACTCACTGTTCTTTTCTTCCAGGTCCCCTGCAAAAACAATTAAAGTAGAAAAGTCCAGAGAGTTACCAATAAGAGCAATTTTAAAGATGAACTCATTTAAAATAATCTGATCTCATATGGGAAGAGCCTGTTTCTTTCTTTTAAGAAAAATGACCAGGCAACATACAGATCATATTGTGAGACCTAGGTCTCCCAATATTATCACCATGTGCTTTTCAATTGTGAGAACAATGCAGTATCTGATTTTCCCTTTCTTCATTTACCTCAGAAAGCAACCTTTAAAATATCCCCATGTGCAATGGAATGGTCAATTACTTTCATATGGAAGAGGCATATCCTTCTACATGGTCAAAGGACTGTCCCTAACATGAGGTACATCAGGAGGACTCACTGGAGTCAGAGCTTACTTGGGAAATACCAGGTGCATAGGAGATTTCATCCCCAGAAAATATTTTCATCTATCTAACATCAAAGTATGGATCACCAGGTGATGCTCTTTGGAAATCAGCACCCTTCTCTTGCTATCTTGTGATTTTTTACATTCCTCTCCACTATGACAGAAATAAACAATTGAAATACTGGAAAATATTTTACAGTAAATAACAACATGTGGACAGTGTTTAAAGAGAGTTTTCTAATTTATGGCATTGAAATGTTGCACTGATTTTCAGAGTTGCTTAATCGTGCATTCATTAACCATGCAGTGCTTAGAAATCAGAATGCTAATTACACGTCAGTGATCTGGATCCAGCAGACTCTCCCCAATAGTGAGTCCATAATTTGTTACACTCTAAAAAGTCACAGTCACAGTGAAAATACATGGGCAGTAGGACCGTTTTCTCTAGGTCACATCGTGTCAAAAGAGATGTCTCCTGGGATTAAACCTGGTTAGAGACATTTGGTGTGAGAGATCTTTGCTGGTAGCATTTCCATGATATTGTCCCACCTTTAGATATTTCTGGTTGCCTTCAGAGTAGCTGTCTATTGGCTGTAGCCTGCAGATTTTCTTACACGGTTCTCTCATCATGCACAGTGCTGACCTAGGGACACTGACTGCAAAATCCTACCATTTGCAATGAGGAAACAATCCTATTTCTTTCACAAAACCCATCCTTGGTTTTTATTTTTCATATTTATGTGAATTACCAAATTCAGGCAATCCCTATAGTCAAGTAAAGGAATTATTGGTAGCTTCAAAGGAGCTACGCTCAAAAAAATTGACTTATATGACAAAACCAATTTGACTTCTGAAGGAAGATGTCCTTTCTGACCCTGAGCCTGAAGAATCTTCATCCTGCCATTTTATAGCATAGATTCAACATTTGCAAAAACGCATCCATCTTTGACCAGTTGCTCAGTTTGTCAGTGACTAATCCCCTTGTATAAGGCAGGATAAGAAAGAGTACTCACTTTTAGCTTTCATCAGGGTTTCTGCAAAAAAGGAAAAGAAAAGGTAACAGAGTTACTAATAGATGCAACTTTAAAGGCTTATGTCCATTTTAATCACTCAATTTGGTGTGGAAGGAGACATTTCTTCTCTTTAATTTAAAGATCACTATATCACTCAAGTCAAATTGTCATTCTTAAGAACTGACAGATATATCATCATATGATTTGCCATTTTGAGTGTATTCAAGTGTCTGATTTTCTCATCCTTCATGTATCTCAAAATAATTTCTTAAAAATCTCCCCAATACAAGTGAGAGAATGTCATGGACTAGAAACACTATGCTTTGTGATCCAAGAACTATACATAACATAATGTAAATCTGGAGGAGTCATTGGGATCAAAGCTTTCTTGCAGAGCACTGGGATTATAGGCGGCTACTTACTGATGATGTTTGACAAAAAATTTCAGAGAGAAGGTTCACATATATTCTCTATGCACATTAACGTGTGCAATTCTAGGTAAGATCCATACATAATATAATTCAAAGCTGGAAGAGTTACTGGGACCAGAGCTTATTTGCTAAACAGTGGGACTGTAGAAGGCTGAAGGTGTGGTGTTTTCCCCATTGAATTCATGGTGATTCTTCACACATACACTCTGAGCATTTTCTCTGACCATAGGCAGGGATGTGAATTTCCTTGCTATAAGACAAATGCAGCATGGTGTACTAGAAGTGAGCTAGGTATGTCATACTGTAATATCTTCCCTGATCACATGTTCTCTTCTTTGTTGTTCAGTCGCTTTGAAGAAAAACAACCAGAAAATCATTTATTTGGATGTACTAGTGGATAAAATCTCTGCGGAATTCCCTATACATAAAGCTCAGGGAGATGTACAATCTTACTATCTTAGAGCGTGCATTGGAGAGGCAATTTAATAAACTTAGCTAGGGATAAAATGGAAGAATTTTCTTGGAAATCCCATTAACATAATTCTCAAGACATTTTAGATCCTAATATCTGCAACTTTCCTTTTCAAAGATTAGTTTCTGCATTTAATGTAGTTAATGATTCTAACTTTTCATAATTTTCTTTCATTGTACATTTTCTCTTTTTATTTTTAGTATGTGTCATCCAACACCAGGAAATCTAAACACAGAATAAATGGATTCCTGGATGCTGTATGTATCTCAGGGATGAATGTTAGGGGAGAGAGTTTCACCACAGGGATTTCATGAAATATGGAAAGATTCAGAAGTCATTTTCCTAAATTTGCAAAATATTTCTTATGATGGATGGATTGAGTTTTCTAATTTGTATATCCAGTTAATGCCTTATGTAAAATATTATTCAGAAGCATGGAATCAATGTATGGATTCACCTTCAAGAAAGCTTGAACCATCATCAAATGCTATAGCTCATATTGAAGTAGGTGACTTTTATAGAAAACATTTTCATCTACCTCAAGGCAAAATATAGATCTCCATGTGTTCTTATATGGAAATCAGACCCCTGTCTTCTTTTTATATTACCGTTGTTTGGTTTCCACCACATATGGATATAAATAATAAATTGAAGTCTCTAACAAGTAATTTATAAGAAATATAGTGAATGGAGTTTAAAGAGAGTATTCCAATTCATGTCATTAAAAATGATGCCAATTTGGGTGAAATTTTCTATGCTGGTCTGAATTCCAGAGTGACATAGTCATGCATCCATTTAGGATGTAGGGGATTCAGCTTCGGATGCTTATGACAAGGTCTGTAATCTGAATCCAGTAGGCACTCCAAAAGTCTGTGGCCATGATTTCTGGAGCTCTACAAATTCAGAGTCACCTAAAAACACATGGGAAGTAGAGTCCTGTTCTCCCAGTCACAAAATGTCAAAGAGTTGCTTCCTGGAATTGAGCTAGGAAACAGAATAGATATTTGCTTGCGGAAATTGCACTACATTGTCCCACTCTTTGAAGTTTTTGTTGTCTTTAGATTTATTGCCTAACAGTTGTAAACTTGAAGTTTTCTTACAATGATACAGAGTTGACCTGGAAACACTGACTGTAACAATCAAATATTTGAAAGGAGAAACCATCCTATGAAATTCACAAAGCTCTTTTACGGTTTGTGGTCATGTGAATTATCAAATGCAGGCAAATCTCAATAGCCAAGTAAGGTAAACATCTGTTGTTTCATAGGACCTACGTCCAAATAAATTGAGCTATACAACAAAATCAATTAGCCTCCTGGTAGGAGATGTCCTTTCTGACCCTAAACCTCAGGAATCTGTATCATTCCATGTTCCATCTTATAGTAACCTTCTTTTGCCACTGAACACAAAAGAGGACTCACGATTGTTTGTTTCACTGATTATGCAAAATAACCCAGGGAAAATGTTATCAGAGTTATTAATAGAAGCATTGTTACAAAGAAATCCAAATTCCTCAATTTGATGTGGAAAGAGCCAGTCCTTTCATTTCATTTGAAAACCACTATATCACTCAAATCATATTGTCATCTTCAAGGACTGATGGTGTGAGCATCATTTGCTTTCAGTTTTGAGGGTATTCAAGAGTTTGATTTTCTCCCCCTTCACGGATCTCAAAAATAGGTCCTTAAAAATCTCCCCAAATACTAGTAAATTCTAATGGATGAAGAACGCTATGCTTTGTGATCTTAGAAGTCTACATAATATAATATAAATCTAGAGGATTCATTAAGATCAGAGCTTTATTGTACAGCAAAGGGATTGTACATGACTGCTGATGACATTCCATCAAAAAATTCAAGGGGAAGATCACCCACGTCCTCTACACATCTGAAGCAATATCCATGAAGGTGCACACATAATAAAAGACAAACCTGCAGGAGTCACGTGCATCAGAGCTTACATGCTGAAGAATGGGATTTTAGAAAGATTGACAAAATATTCTCCTCATGAAATTCATGGGGAAGCTTGAATATATGCACTGATGATGCACTCTGACCATAGATGGGGATGGGACTGGCCTTGCTATCATTCAAAAATGAGGTAGACAAAAATAAGAAGGATCTCGATATGTCAAATCGTAACATCATCTTTTGGTCCCTGTACTGCTGTGTCACTTTTGAAGACTGGACAATGACCACACTTGTGGGGATATCCAGGAGAATAACACCCCGGCTGAATTCCTATTGCACAAGGACAACGGAGGTGAGAGGCCTTGACATATTAGAATGCACATTAGAGAGTTGATTTAGTAGATTGAACCAGGTGAAAAACATGAAGGCTCTCCTTTCATGAAATCATCTTTCACCATTGATAAGTGGTTTGGGATGTAATATCTATTATTGTATTATTGATAGATGATTTTCTCCAGTTAATGAAGTTAACATTGTTCATTTTCTTTGTGTGTATGTTTTCTAGGGTTTTTTAGTATGTGTCATCCAAAACCAGTAAATCTAAACCCAGGACGAGATGGTTGTTCTCTCTATGCACCACAAAGAAGATTGTTTGGGGAGAGGCATTTCACAATAGGAATTTCTTGGAAGGCACATGCATTCAGAAGAGATCCTGATAACGATTGCCGATTTTTAATTGTGAGAGATGTATTAAATTGCATAATACATACACTCAGTTAACTCTTTGTGAAACACAATATGCAAAAGCATTGAAAACAATACAGGAAATCACGTTCAAATAAGGTTCTACAAACACAAAGTGTAGTAGCCAACATTGAAAGAGATTGTTTCTCTAGAAAGTATTTTCAACCACCTAACAGCAAAGTCCAGTTCACCATGCACTCATGTTTGCAAGTCAACACTGTCTGCTCTTTAGATCACGGTCTTTTGCTTCCTCAATATCTTCTCAAGAAAAATTAGAATGATTGACATTGTTTTTCATGAAATATAGAGAAGCAAAAAATGTTGAATTTGATTTTACTATGATTTCATCAAAATGATAAGCTGTGGTCAAATTTCCATTTCTGTCTGATGTTTAGAGTTGTTTTGTTTTTTCCTCCCTTCACATATAGGGGTTTGGAATCTGGATGCTAATTCCAGGGTAAGTCATTAGACTTCCGGAATCAGTGCATATGAGTCAGAGCAGGTGGGCTCAGGCCATCAGCAGTCACAGTCACCTAAACCTACAGGGCCAGCAGTGCCCTGTTCTCTAGGTCATAGAGTATCAACGTAGATGCCTCCTCCAACTGAGCATGGACAGAGAAAACCCGTGTCTATGATCTTGGCTATTTGCATTTTCTTGACAGTATGCTTCTCTTTCATCTTTGGGCGTCTTCAGGTATGAAATCAGCTGTACACTGAAAGAATTGTAGGGTGATGCTCTCATCATTACAAGGTGCTGGCTTCAGAAACTGACTGTCAATATGCAACCACTAGTAGTGAGAAGACTGCTGCATTTCATACCAAGAAACTCTGTTCCATCTCCTTGTAAACGTTTTTTGTCATAAATTCTCTTTTATTACAAGAAAAAACGGCAACAGTTGTATTGTTTTTCCAAGGGGCTCTATTAATTACAATTTTTAACTCTGTACAAACAATGATTGACTGGTTTTTCTCTATTTTTTTTTAAGTACCATGGGAACAACAGTGATTGACTTGCAAAGCTTTGTTTGTATGGAAAATGCAAAACAGCGCTAAGGACATCTATAATGTGCTGTAAGCAGCAGTTTGCTGGAGTGGCCCAACAGGTCCAAGCAAATATTTTGGCTCAGCTAGGCAGCAATCCATTGAAACAATGTCGCAGGGCTAGAGTAGGCCCAGTCATACCTCCGGTGGGATCACACCAGAATGGGTCACTGAAGAAAAAAAAGATTCTATATTTTGTTCTGCTGTCCAAAGGCACAAAAGACAGAAGTCTCCCAATCAGATCTGGGATCTTTGGGACAGCAGCCTTCCTTCTCCATCAGTCATTTGGAGATGTTTCAACTGGAAACCAGCTATTTCTAAGAATGAATAAATACCTCCAACCCTCCCTTCTTTAAACATCAAGAGAGAGGCTCCTTTCACCAGGGCTCAGGCCCTTGGCCCCAGTTTGGCAAGAGACAACCATGGGTTTAAACAGATAGGAGGAGCACTCCTTCTGTACTGGCAATTTTTCTGCTTCTCTGAACTGGGCATGTTCGATATCAAATCAGACCTGACGACACCAGTGTTTTTCATGCATTCCTTCTAGTCCTTGAGCACAAGTCTCATGACACTGCCTTCTGGAGGTCTTCTCCCCCAGTGGGGAGGCCGAGGAGTCTGACCATCCGTGTCGAGGGTCATGTGTCTGGTCATGGTGGCCAATTCCCCATCTCTGTGCCTTTCCAAGTCCAAACTGTTTTCTGAACCAACAGAAAGTCAAGAACTTAAAATTGCTTTGTGCTGTGCAGTTTTCCTATAAATATCCTTCATTTGTAATAGTAGTCTCTTCAAACAGTCTGCTTAATTTTATGAGAGTCAGCAATCCTAATCTATTCTAAAAAGTCCTCAGCTTTCACCAACAGAACCTTGCCTTTTTATTCATGTATGAAAAACTCCTAACTACAGTTTAAGCACTAGGTCACTACAGAACTCTATATTGAATTAAATTTAATCAATAATCTTCTTACTTACGAGAAAATTACGAATAACTCCATTTACCCAGGAGAGAGAGAGATTGCCCTCTCCCCTACCCCACCAAAAGGGAGGAGGTAACAACTCTTGACAAGTCTACAATTTATGTGGAAACAAAATGTATATCCCTTTGGGCTAACATTTGGCAAATAATCTCCCCAAAAAGTATGCATTTAAAAATACTTTCTTTAATATTGTACATCGGCACAACACTTCTCATATATATATATTTCTTCTTATAAGATTTCAAATGCATAAAATGCTCACTGCCAGGCATAGAACGCTCGGGTGTCAAGTGCTTCATCGGGTAAGAAACGAAATCATGGGATCTCAGGTCTGGGACCTTCCGCCTGCTACCTTTGACATGGTAAAGGTTGGCCTGTGACCCTGAGTCTCAGATGCTGAGGTCGGTGCTGCATTCTTTGTAGGGCCGCCGGCTCTGCTCCGGGGGGGTGTCTGGAACTCCGGCTGGCATCCTGCTGCAGACCGGGCTCTTCTCTCTCCCGGTGGTCGACTCTGTCCCCCCTGTTCCTTTTCTCCAGGGACCGGTCTCTCCTCCTCTCGGGAGACTTGGTTCACCTCAGGTCAGTGGATTTTGCTCTCCCCTCGGGTGACCCTGCTTTCCTCTGCTCTGGGGATCGTTTCTGGTCCAAGAGTCTCGAGAGAGACCTCCTCCTCCGGTCGGGCGACCCGTCTCTTCTGCCGGTGGGTGACCGCTCCCGTCTCCTCTCGGGGGAAGCTCCCGTCCTCTTTTCTCGTGCTTCTCCCTCCTTTCCAAAGTGTTGTCAACACTCCGGGTGCCTTCCCTCCACTTCTCAGGGGACTTGCGCTTGGGTCCATTGGCCACCATCCGCTCAGGCGGGGTCTCTCTCCGCCCCTCTGCTGCCCGGGCCTTGGGTCGGCACACCCCAGTGTCTGGTTTTCGAGAAGTTCCATTCCACGTGTGGTGTGCACTGGGCTGGCTGCCATGCTCTCTGGGGCCTTTGGGGTCTTTCATGTGTGCCCGCTTTTCCCCTGGTGGGAATGATTTGTGAAGGTCGGCTGGGTAACTGGGCTCCAAGGCAGGACGCTGCTGGCGGTGGGTTGGCCCGCTTCTCATTTCCGAAACACCTTGTGGACCAGTGGGGGCACCGTGCTGGTCGCTGCTGGGGTCATATTCCGGGACCGAGCCGTCTCCCCGTTTCAAAAACAGACGCACTCTTCGGCCACCATTCTTAATCAGCTCTATAGCCTGAGAATGCTTCATGTTCTTGGTGGTCTCTCCATTGATCTCCAAAATCTCATCGCCAATCCTCATTTTCCCACACCGTTCTGCAGGACCATCTTCTGCCAAGCGCAGGACATAGAGGTCCGTGTTATATTCTCGGCCCCCTCGAAGGCTGAAGCCAAATCCCTTGGCTCTTCTTTCCAGTTCCACTGTGTAAAAATCTTGTTCCTGTGTTGTCTGAGGGGCCTTGAACTCAAACTGAGATTCTTGCTTTGGTTTGGCGGTGCTCCTTGTGTCCTGCGCCCCTAGCTGAGAAGGGGTGTGTGTGGTGGTGATGGTGGCAATCTTCTCCGCATTGGTCAGCAGGGTCGCGTTTGAGGACTCATCCCCAGGAATGATGCGGAGGGTAACTGTGTTTCCTGCTTCCTTGATTAGGTTGACAATGTCTGAATGGGATTTGTTGGTGATGGAACATCCATTCACTGCCAAGATGCGGTCTCCCACTTTCAGCTTGCCACAGCGGTCAGCAGGGTTCCCCTCAATAATCCGACCTATTTTTTGAGGCATAGCCACACATGCATTGCCTGCGAAAGTCGTGCTGGCTTCAGGCCTGCTGACAGTCGACACGATGACGAAGCCAAAGCCCTCATTCTCCCCACCACCCCCCGGCGGATCTCCACGTCGTACGGCTGAATCATCGTGCTCACCACGCCACTGCCGCCGCCCCCTCCACTGCTGATGCCGCTGGTGCTGCCGCTGCCCGAGCTCACGGTGTTCAGAGAATTCTGGCTTCCCTGGGGGGTGCGCTTCTCTTCTGTCAGGGAGGCTAGCTGGTTGCTGCTGTGATGAGACGAGGCTGGAGAGGGTACTTCATTCTCTGTTTTGGGGACAGCAAACACCACTTTCCGCCGCACCGTGAGATTGACGTGACCTTGCTTGGCAGCTTGTTGCATAAGCTGGACCACGAGCTGGTGTGATTTTCCAATTACTGGTGTCCCATCGACACAGATTAATTCATCACCAGACCTCAGGCGGCCATCCCTATCAGCAGCACCCAGTGGTACAATGTGACCGATATAAATAGGTTCCCCTGGTTCATTTCCGTCCAGAATCCTAAATCCAAATCCAGTCTCTTTTCTCCATAGGAAGATGTCCTGTTCTTGGTAATCTGGAAGTCGGTTTTCATACATGCTCCTGGACTGGGCCCAGATTTTAAACGGATCTGGTTTTTTCTGCCCAGAGCTGTCGGTCGGCTCACGAGAGGACGCCTCGGCATGTGGGAAGGCCCTGCGCTGCGGCGCTGTGGCTCGGGGAGGCGGCGTGCAGGCTGCGGTGGCTTGACTCGCTGTGCTGAGAACCGCTCTGGCTGTCTTTCCTTTCCAGTGGTTGCGACTTTGGGCTCTTCTTTGGAACTGGCAGCCCTCTCTGAGGCTGTCAGTCAACCCAGCGATCTCCTGTCTCTTCAGCTCGGCAGGAAGGAGTGGAGCTTGAAGAGTCCCTCCAAGAGAAAGCTTGTAGTACAAGAGGGAAGGAGAGACATTTCACTGAGCTGAGAGGAAAGGATGATCCAGAAGACAGAGGAAGGAGGAGAAAGCAAAGGTGGCCATTGAGCCTGGCCAGCTCTGTACTCTGGAAGGCAAACTCTGGAAGGGCCTCTGGTCGCCTCCCTTCCAGGAGGTGGGGGGGACCCTTGTAAACTTTATGTACAGTACCATATCAAGGCAATCCCGTGAGCCAAGAAAAGGAGCACTTCTTGCTCCAAGTAAGCTAAGAAAAAATAGAATGCATCAACACACAAAAACAAACTGACTTCTGGAGTAACAGGCACCTTCAAATTGTAAACACTAAGAATCTTCATTATTGGAATTTACATTTGACATTGAAAGTCACAAGAAATCCCCTTGGATAATCTTTCTTTAAAATGTTCAACATCCAATACTCACTGTTCTTTTCTTCAAGGTCCCCTGCAAAAACAATTAAAGCAGAAAATTCAAGAGAGTTACCAATAAGAGCAATTTTAAAGATGAACTCATTTAAAATAATCTGATCTCATGTGGGAAGAGCCTGTTTCTTTCTTTTAAGAAAAATGACCATGCAACATACAGATCATATTGTGAGACCTAGGTCTCCCAATATTATCACCATGTGCTTTTCAATTGTGAGAACATTGCAGTGTCTGATTTTCCCTTTCTTCATTTACCTCAGAAAGCAACCTTTAAAATATCCCCATGTGCAATGGAATGGTCAATGACTTTCAAGTGGAAGGGGCATACCCTTCAACATGGTCAAAGGACTGTCCCTAACATGAGGTATATCAGGAGGACTCGCTGGAGTCAGAACTTACTTGGAAAACACCAGGTGCATAGGAGATTTCATCCCCATAAAATATTTTCATCTATTTAGTATCAAAGTATGGATCACCAGGCGATGCTCTTTGGAAATCAGCACCCGTCTCTTGCTATCTTACGATTTTTTACATTCCTCTCCACTTTCACAAAAATGAACAATTGAAATACTTGAACATATTTTACAGTAAATAACAACAAGTCGACAGTGTTTAAAGAGAGCTTTCTAATTTATGGCATCAAAAATGTTGCACTGATTTTCAGAGTTGCTTAATCGTGCATCCATTAACCATGCAGTGCTTAGAAATCAGAATGCTACGTCAGTGATCTGGATTCAGCAGGCTCTCCCCAATAATGAGTCCGTCATTTGTTGCACTCTAAAAAGTCACAGTGACAGTGAAAATACATGGGCAGTAGGACCCTGTTCTCTAGACCACATCGTGTCAAAAGAGATATCTCCTGGGATTTAACCTGAATAGAGACATTTGGTGTGAGAGATCTTTGCTGGTAGCATTTCCATGATATTGTCCCACCTTTAGATATTTCTGGTTGCCTTCAGAGGAGCTGTCTATTGGCTGTAGCCTGCAGATTTTCTTACACGGTCCACTCATCATGCACAGTGCTGACCTAGGGACACTGACTGCAAAATCCAACCATTTGCAATGAGGAAACAATCCTATTTCTTTCACAAAGCTCTTCTTTGGTTTTTGTTTTTCACATTTATGTGAATTACCAAATTCAGGTAATCCCTATAGTCAAGTAAAGAAAATATTTGTAGCTTCAAAGGAGGTACGCTCAAATAAGTTGACTTATATGACAAAACCAGTTTGACTCCTGAAGGAAGATGTCCTTTCTAACCCTGAGCCTGAAGAATCTTCATCCTGCCATTTTATAGCATAGATTCAACATTTGCAAAAACGCTTCCATCTTTGACCAGTTGCTCAATTTGTCAGTGACTAATCTCCTTGTATAAGGCAGAATAAGAAAGAGTACTCACTTTTAGCTTTCATCAGGGTTTCTGCAAAAAAGGAAAAGAAAAGGTAACAGAGTTACTAATAGATGCAACTTTAACGGACTATGCCCATTTTAATCACTCAATTTGGTGTGGAAGGAAACATTCCTTCTCTTTAATTTAAAGATCACTATATCACTCAAGTCAAATTGCCATACTTAAGAACTGACAGATATATCATCATATGATTTGCCCTTCTGAGTGTATTCAAGTGTCTGATTTTCTCATCCTTCATGTATCTCAAAAAAATTTCTACAAAACCTCCCCAATACAAGTGAGAGAATGTCATGGACTGGAAACACTATGCTTTGTGATCCAAGAACTATACATAACATAATGTAAATCTGGAGGAGTCATTGGGATCAAAGCTTTCTTGCAGAGCACGGGGATTATAGAAGGCTACTTACTAATGATGTTCGACAAAAAAATTCAGAGAGAAGGTTCAAATATATCTATGCACACTAACCTGTGAAATTCAAGGTAAAATCCATACATAATATAATTCAAAGCTGGAAGAGTCACTGGGACCAGAGCTTATTTGCTAAACAGTGGGACTGTAGAAGGTCAGGTGTGGTGTTTTCCCCATTGAATTCATGGTGATTCTTCACACGTATATTCTGAGTATTTTATCTGACCATAGGCAGGGATGTGAATTTCCTTGCTATCAGACAAATACAGCACGGTGCACTAGAAGTGAGCTAGGTATGTTATACTGTAATATTTTCTCTGATCACATGTTCTCTTCTTTATTGTTCAGTCGCTTTGAAGAAAAACAACCAGAAAATCATTTATATGGATACACAGATGGATAAAATCTCTGCGGAATTCCCTATACATAAAATCCAGACAGGTGTACAATCTTACTATCTTAGAGTGTGCATTGGAGAGGCGATTTAGTAAATTTCCCTAGGGATAAAATGGAAGAATTTTCTTTGAATTTCCCTTAACTTGCTTCTTAAAATATTTTAGAGCATAATATCTGCAACTTTCCTTTTCAAAGATTAGTTTCTGCATTTAATGTAGTTAATGATTCTAACTTTTCATAATTTTCTTTCATGGTAGATTTCTCTTTTTATTTTGCTATGTGTCATTCAACACCAGGAAATCTAAACACGGAATAAATGGATTCCTGGTTTCTGCATGTATCTCAGGAATGAATGTTAGGGGTAAGAGTTTCACTACAGGGATTCCATGAAATAAGGAAAGATTCAGAAGTGATTTTCCTAAGTTTGCAAAATATTTGTCATGATGGATGGAGTGAGTTTTCTAATTTGTATATCCAGTTAATGCCTTATGTAAAATAATATTCAGAAACATGGAATCAATGTATGGATTCACTTTCAAGAAAGTCTGAACAGTCATCAAGTGCTATAGCTCACATTGAAGTAGATGGCTTTTATAGAAAATATTTTCATCTCCCTCAAAGCAAAATATAGATCTCCATGTGTTCATGTATGGAAATCAGACTGCTGTGTTCTTTTTCTATTGCTGTTGTTTGCTTTCCACCACATTTGGATAGAAATAATAAATTGAAGTCTCTAACAAGTAATTTATAAGAAATACAGTGAATGGAGTTTAAAGAGAATATTCCAATTCATGTTATTAAAAATGATACCAATTTGGGTGAAATTTTCTATGCTGTACTGAATTCCAGAGTGACATAGTTGTGCATTCATTTAGGATGTAGTGGATTCTACTTTGGATGCTTATGACAAGGTCTGTAATCTGAATCCAGTAGACGCTCCAAAAGTCTGAGGCCATGATTTCTGGAGCTCTACAAATTCAGAGTCACCTAGAAACACATGGGAAGTAGGAGCCTGTTCTCTAAGTCACAAAGTGTCAAAAGAGATGCTTCTTGGAATTGAGCTAGGAAATAGACTAGATCTTTGCATGCAGAAATTACACTACATTGCCCCCTCTATAATGTTTTTTGTTGCCTTTTGATTTATTGCCAAAGTGTTGTAACCTTGAATTTTCTTATACATTATGGTGCTGACCTGGGAACACTGACTGTAACGATCAAATATTTGAAAGGAGAAGCCATCCTATGAAATTCACAAAGCTCTTCTATAGTGTGTGGTCATGTGAATTACCAAATGCAGGCAATCTCAATAACCAAGGAAGGGAAACATCTGTTGTTCATAGGACCTACGTCCAAATAAAATGAGTTATACAACAAAACCAATTAGAATCTGGTAGGAGATGTCCTTTCTAACCATAAACCTCAAGGATCTGTATCATTCCATATTACATCTTATAGTGAATACTAGAAAGAAAGACCCCCTTCTTTTGCCACTGAACACAAAAGAGGACTCAGGATTGTTGTGTTTCAGTGATTCTGCAAAATAACCAAAGAAAAATGTTATCAGTTATTAACTGAAGCTTTGTTACAAAGAAATCTGACTCCTCAATTTGATGTGCAAAGAGCCATTCCTTTCATTTCATTTAAAAACGACTCTATCACTCAAGTCAAATTGTCATCTTCAAGGACTGATGGTGTGATCATCATTTGCTTTCAGTTTTGAGGGTATTCAAGAGTTTGATTTTCTCCCCATTCATGGACTCAGATTAGTTCCTTAAAAATCTCCCCAAATACTAGCAAACTCTAATGGATGAAGAACACTACACTTTGTGATCTTAGAAGTCTACATGCTATAGTATAAATCTAGAGGACTCATTAGGATCTGAGTTTTATTGCACAGCAAAGGGATTGTAGATGACTATGGTTGACATTCCATCCAAAAATTCAGGAGGGAGGTTCCCACATGAACTCTGCAACCATGAGGCAATGTCAATGAAGGTGCACATATAATAAAAGATAAATCTGCAGGAGTCACTTACACCAGAGCTTACATGATGAACAATGGGATTTTAGAAAGGTAGGCAAGACAGCCTCCTCAGGAAATTCAAGGGGAAGCTTACAAATAAACACTCATCATGCACGTTGACCATAAGCAGGGATGGGACAGGCCCTGTTATCAATCAAAAATAAGGTAGATAAAAACATAACGGATGTAGGTATGTCAAATCATAACATCATCTTTTGGTGCCTGTACTGCTGTATCACTTTGGAGGACTGGACAACGACCACACTTGTGGGGATATTCAGAAGGATAAGACCCCGGCTGATCCTATTGCACAAGGATCAGAAGGGTGAGGCACCTCGACTCATTAGAATGCACCTTAGACAGTCGATTTAGTAGATTTAACCAGGTGAAAAAAGGAAGATTTTCCTTCGAAATGACCTTTCACTATTTATTAGTGGTCTGGGATGTAATATCTATCGCTCTAATTTGGATACATGATTTTCTCCATTGAATGAAATTAACATTGTTCATTTCATCAAATTTTCTTTTTTTTAACCTCCCTCCACATCTAGTGGTTTGGATTCTGCATGCTAATTCCAGGGAATGTCATTGGACTCCAGGAGCCAGAGCACATGACTCAGAACAGGATGGTTCATGCCATAAGTAGTCAGTCACCTAAACCTCTAGGGACAGCAATGCACTGTTCTCCAGGTTACAGAGTGTCGATGTAGACGCTTCCTACAACTGAACATGGACAGAGAAAATGGTGTCAATGATCTTGACTCTCTGCCTTTTCTTGGTAATATTCTTCTCTTTCCGTTTTTGGTATCCTCAAGTTTGAAATCAACTCTGCCCTAAAAGACTTGCTGGATGATGGTATCATC
>PVJH01023687.1:0-34357 GCA_004026705.1 Nesogale talazaci | reverse complement strand
AAGATAATAAATTTATGTTGGGGGTCACTACAACCACTGCTCTAACGTCAAGAACAAGATAGGGATGTCTGTTGTCATCACTCATATTCAATATTCACATAGCAGTGTATGTTTGGGTCAGAGCAAATAAGCAAGAAAAAGAAAGAAAAAAGCATCCAGATTGAAAATAAAGAAATAGGGCTGAGCCCCGGTGGCGTAGTGGTTGTGCGCGGGACTGCGGCCCACTGGGATGGAGGTTCAATTCCGGCTCCCAGGAGCAAAGGCTGGGCCTCCTACTCCCACCACCTGAGGGCAGTGATGCCCCACAAAACCCCCCAAAAAAAAAAAAAAAAAAAAGAAAATAAAGAAATAAAGCTATCTTCATGGACAGGTGACCTGATCTTGTGTATGAAAAACATATAAACAAAAAAAGGGATTAGATAGATGAAATAGATGATTCTTTGGTTATATAAAAAAAGAAGCATTGATACATGCTAAAAGATGACTCAATCTTGAAACTATCCTAAATGGGCAAAAAAAGTTTCTCTCTCTCTCTCTCTCTCTCACACACACACACACACACACACAGACACACACACGAACACATGTCATATGCTTCCATTTATATGAAATGCCTACAATGAGCCCATATGTAAAGACAGGAAATAGATTAGCATGCATGGTTTGGATTTATGGTGACCTGACCGTGTGGGCCTCTCATATCTCTGGCATATTCCCATACTCCCCTAACTCTTGCCTTGCCTTCTAGCGCTTAAACTTTGACATTGAAGGGGGTTGTACGGTGGAGGGGTTCTGGTGAGGGGGAGGTAAAGAAAGAAAGGAGGAAAGTAGAGTAGTCATTACCTGGGGTTTGGAGATGCGAGTGGAGGAAGAGACCTGGGGGTGAACTACTAATGTGTACTGGTTATCTCCTCGCTCTGACAGAAGTATTCTGAAATTTGATGGTGTTGATGGTTACTCAACTCTGTAAAACATCAACAATCACAACAATACTGAATTTTATACTTTAAAAAGGGAATCATTTAGCGAGTGGATTAGATCTCAGTAAAGTGAAGAGGGACCCTGGTTAAGCATTGAACAATTAATAAAAACATGGCAGTTTGACCCACCAGCCTGCCGGTCTTTGGGAGAAAGATGTGGCAGTCTGCTGTGGCAGAGGTTACTGTCTCGGAGACCTCCTGGGGGCAGTTCCACTCGGTCCTTCAGGGTTGCGGTGAATCAGAATTGATTGACAACAGTGAGCTTGCTTTGCTTTGTAAAGATGTGAAAAAAATAGGTTATAGAAAAATAAATAGATTAAAATGTTGAAAGAAAAAAAATGAGCCTGAGCCCTGGTGGCGTAGTGGTTGTGCATGGGACTGCGGCCCACTGGGATGGAGGTTCAATTTCAGCTCCACAGGAGCAAAGGCTGGGCCTCCTACGCCCACCACCAGAGGGCAGTGATGCCCCAACAACAAAAAAAAATGAGAGTAGTTGTGATACAAGCCAGATATCAATTGAAACCAGTTTGTTAAAAGGATCACTTAGAAAGTCAATTGTATGAAAACACTTATAAAGGACAACAAGTAGACCTTGAACTATTTATAGGGTTTGTAGTTGTTGTTTTTGCCTTTCTGTAGTTTTTGCAGCTATTGTTTTATTGTTTATTGTCTTGTGTTAGTGCCTATTGTTATCGCTGCATGTCTATCTGGAAGAAATTGGCGAGATAAACATGTCAGAAAACAGAACAATAGGATGACAGTTCCGGGAGGACATGGGAGAGGGGGGATGGGGGAAAGAAAGTGGATGTTAACCAATCCAGTGACAAGGGAACAACAAGGGACTGAAAATTCATGGTGAGGAGGGTGTAGGAGGTCTAGCAGGGCTGGATCAAAGACAGTGTAGCCAAGAGGAATTTCTGAAACCCAAATGACGGCTGAACATGATAGTGGGACAAGAGGAAAGTAAAAAGAAGTAGAGGAAAGAACTAGGAGGCGAAGGGCATTTATAGAGATCTAAATAGGCATATACATATGTGATATATTTATATATGATGAAGGGGAAAGACAATCTATGTATATATATTTATAGGTTTAATATTAAGGAAGCACATGGACAATGGGCCCCTACTCAAGTACTCCCCCAATACAAGAACATTTCATTATAATAATTTAGCTCATCTTTTCAGCACAATCACTGAAGACAAAGTGGATGCATAAGCAAATGTGGCGAAGAAAGCTGATGGTGCCTGGCTATCAAAAGATACAGCATCTGGAATCTTAAATGCTTAAAGATAAACAAGAAGCCATCTAGCTGAGAAACAACAAAACCCGCATGGAAGAAGCACACCAACTTGCTTGACAAGATTGCTGTAGACAAAGCAGGTGCATAAGCAAATGTGGCGAAGAAAGCTGATGGTGTCCAGCTATCAAAAGATATAGTGCCTTGGGTCATAACAACTTGAAGATAAACAAATGGCCATCTTGTTGAGAAACAACAAAGCCCACATGGAAGAAGCACAGCAGCCTGAGTGATCACAATGTGTTGAGGGGATAATGTATCAGGCATCAAAGAACAAAAAATCATACCATTGTGAATGAGGGGGAGTGCAGAGTGGGGATCCAAAGCCTATCTGTAGGCACCTGAACATCCCCTCACAGAAGACTCTCAGGGAAGGAACGAGGCAGTCAGGGTGCCATGTAGCAATGATGAAATATACAATGTTCCTCTAGTTCTTAAATGCTTCCTCTCCCCACCCCCTTAACTATCATGATCCCAATTCTACCTTACAAATTCAGCTTGACCAGAGGATGTACACTGATACAGATAGAAACTGGAAACACAGGGAATCCAAGACAGAAGAACCCCTGAGACCAGTGGTGAGAAGGGAGATAATAGGAGTGGAGAGAAGGTGGGGTAGAAAGGGAGAATAGATTGCAAGACTCTACATATACCCTCCTCCCTGGACAGTGAAGAAGTGGGTGAAGAGAGACGTCGGAGGGTATAGGATATGACAAAATAATAATAATTATAAATTATCAAGGGTTCATGGGGGAGGAGGGAGCAGGGAGGGAGGGCAAAGATGGGGAGTGGATACCAGGAGCTCAAGTAGGAAGCAAATGTTTTGAGAATGATGAGGGAAACAAGTGTACAAAACTGCTTGATGCAATGAATGCATGCGTGGGTTGTGATAAGAGTTGTATGAGCCCCCCCATCAAATGATTTAAAAGAATAAAGTGAAATAAGTGGAAAAGAAAAGATGACAGCCAAGAAAGCCCTATGGAGCTCAGTTTTGATCCGTCCGTAACCCACAGGATCACCGTGAATCAGAATCGATTCCATAGCAATAGATTTTACAGGGGAAAGAAAAGTTCCTTTTGTGCTGAAGTGCAATGGGCTTATTGTTGCTGTTGCTTAGATAATGGCCCTGCCATCTCCAGATATCACTTTTATTAGAGGGGACGGGGAGACTTACCAGTGGCCAAGGAGTCTGTTCTTACTCATGGTGATCCCATCTGTGTCAGCGTATGTGTCACTCTGGATAGACTAGAGAAACAAATTCATAGGCACTCATATGTATATAAGAAAGAGTTCTATATACAAGAGCAATTGACTATTGAGAAAACATCCCAGCCCAGTCCAAGTCAAATCTATAAGTCCGATATTAGCCCATATGTCCAATACCAATCTATAAGGTCCTCTTCAGACTCACAAAACACACGCAATGATGCTGAAGACAGGAAGATCACAAGCCAGTGGATGGGAAGTCTTGTGGATGCATATCAGCGCTGGCAGGGGTCTCCACGTAGCTTCTCCAGCTCAGGGCACTAGGGTAGTTCCACGTGTCTTGTCAGCTGCAATATCTTTCAAGCCATGAGCCAAGAGAGGGGATACCTCCGACTCCCAAGGAGGAAATACCAGAGTTCCCAGAATCCTCAGGAGAAGGCCATGCCCACACATAGACCTTATTGGCTATGACCTGATTAACAGGTAGACTCCACCCCTTCACTCGTAAGTTGACAACAGATTATATATGGGTAACTACCTCACCGTACAACTGAGTTCCAAAAAGATTTTCAATGGCTGATTTTTCAGAAGCTCGTCAGGTCTTTCTTCCAAGACTCCATGGGGTGGACTTGAACCTCCAATCTTTCGGTGAGCAGCTGAGCACATTAACCATTTGCACCACCCAGGGAACCCCACTGTGGCATTTAGGTTGCTGTGATAGCTGGTCTTTCTAACTAGTAGTTGAACACAATGCCCTTCAGAGACCCTACCCTTTAATTTTTCCCTCTGAGATAGTTAAGGTTTATTGCGCCAACCTGGCTGATAAACACATGTGGAATTACTTGAAAGGTGGAGTGCGAAGTGGCTTGATGAGCCTCACCTTTCTAGTTCTCAGGTCTCTTGCTCTCTGATGGTCGGACCAGGGTGCAGCTGGTCTTAACCAGTTCCCTGCTTCAGCTGGCAAGGCTCACTTCCTGCAAGACATCCTGAGGAGAAGCCACATGCACCTACCCTGATGCAGCCTTGGGTGCTGGAGCAGCCGTGTGAAGACCCCTGCCAGTGTTGAGATTCGGTTCACTGATTGGGCTTTCCTCCTGCAGTCAGCATCATGGTGTGTGTGTTTTGTGAGATTGAGAAGAACTTTGTACATTAGTGTCGATCATATGGGCTAATGTTGGACTTATGGGCTTGGACAGCGCTGAGTTGGGATGCTTTCTTAAAGGATACGTCCCCTTTATTTAAAACTCTCTCTACTATACATATGAGTTGCTGTAGATTTGTTTCCCTGGTTTACCCAGACTCACACACCCTTTCCCTGACTGCATCATGTATCGATCACAGCTTGTTATCTATATATACTTCTAAACCACTTTGAATCCCTTATGGACGTAGAGTCAAAATAAATAATTTATTCAATGACAGCATTACACAACCGGCCACGTGGCTTCCTATTTCAAAGAGCAGCAACAGCAAGAAACCGTTTCCAGATGAAAAGCTGAAATGTGTCTTGTGATTCACTAAACTGGAGTTTGGATCAGGCAGGGAAGGAAACACGTGGCTTATGACCAGAAAGATGGACACCACATGGAAACTCCATTTCCAACGCAGCGAGTACTTGAAATTTGAAAAGCTGAACAAAAGTGGACCAGATGTACCACCGTGGAGGGAAGCGGAGGCCAGACAGAGCGTGTAAAACAAAAGTGTATCAGATTGCCGGTAGGCATGACAACTCTGACCCCGCCGTAGACATTGGGGAGGGGGCTCTGCGGGGTAATAGGCAAGGAGGGAAAGACAGGACCTGGCCCTGTGCCCGCCCTCCTTAGTCCCCCTACAAAATGATGTCTCCAGCCTCTGTGAGATCAGAAGCGGTTACACAGTCCACAGGCATTGGTGAGGTGAGCGATGGGGTAAGGTTTCCTGGAGCTGCTGGTAATTTTGTGTTTCCCTTGAACACGTATGTTCCGAAGAGCAGCTAGATGGACCTGAAGGAGATAGTATAAAGATATAACTTGAAGGAGGCTCTCTTGGAGCAGGGCCGAGGAGCCCTGCCCCCTACCTCGGGCTGAGCCTGGTGTTAACCCTTTCAGTACTAGACTGCAGGAAGGCCTGGAGACGCCCTCAAGAGCGGGCTTGGGCGCCATCCTAGAGGGCCACAGAACGTTGGGGAGATTTAGAGTGGTACCACGTCGAGATGGTCATCACCTGGTCACACGGCACACAGCGATTTTCAGCCCTGGTTCTACCCAAGGTTTCAGCATGACTTTCTGATGTAAAAGTTTCAAAAGTGGGGACTGAGCTCTGGTGGCTTTCTGCGGCTGACTTCGGCCTTCTGCTCATATGGCCTCACTCCCTCGGCTTCTTCACCCTGCTTCCTGTTCATCAGCTTCCATGAGTCAGGAGGAGCCTGACCTGAGTCCAGTTGGGCTGACCCATGTCTACCCCAGGGGGATTCATCTCTTGATCACAGTCTCCTTCTAGATCCTAACACACACCAGTGTCACTGGTACTGATTCTCTGCAGAACCCGGCACTCGCTCATGGGGATGGGGTGTCCCTCCCTGTCCCTCACAGGGACAGGGACATGTGTTCCAATGCCCAGCCTGAGGATATAATGTGAGTGCCCTCGCAGGGACATGGCGCCTCTCGACACTCCCCACAGGGACAAGTACATGTGTCCCATTAGAGTTCCGTGTACCTGGCCCATGCGGGGCGTGAGGACACAATGTGAGGGACTCACAGTTGGGGCACAGTATGTGTCGCCTGAGAGATCAGGCCTCCCTCACTGTCCCCCCCCCCCCCAGGGACAGGGGTGCGTCTTCATAAGGACACAGCATGAGCCCCCTCACAGGAGCAGAAGGGTCTTCACTGTCCCCCGAGGGGCAGATCTGTGTGTCCCCAAGGGAACTCTGGTGCCTGGCCCAGACTTGGCATGTGGAGTAGACACCATGTGAATCCGTCAAGGGACTGTCTTCAAGGGTCTCCCGTCTGTGGAGGCCTGGGACAAGGATACTGAGGAGGGACCCAGCTGAGTTGGGAGACCAGAGAAGAATTCCTGGAGGAGAGGACGCCTGGGGAAATGGGATGGGAGGGGTTGGGGAGAAGGAAGCCCGCAGCTGCTGTATGGATGAAGCTTGTGATGTATTGAGTACACGCCTTCCCCAGACCCGCACCCAATTCCCACCCCCAGATTGCTGTGCTGCTCCCAGCAGGGGATGGAAGCTGGTCACTGGAGAGGAGCTGGTTCTTGGCATTGTCCAGCCTGTCCTGAGGTTGACTGAGTGGTTCCATCCCACAGGGTGCAAGATTGAGGCTGCCCAGCCCCAGGCTACCATGGGCACTGCCCAGACAAGTCCATGGAAGCCTCCATTGGACACAGACCCTGCGGGCCCCCTTCAAGGACTCACAGAAATGGTCTCTGGCTGCTCTCCCACCTCCTCAGGGTTGTTCTACTTTGCCTGGCTCCCAGCCGGGAGGGCACCTTCCAGGCTGCCCCTGAGCCACAGGGGGTCACGGGTTGTCCGGACCAGGGGCAGTGGAGAGAGTGGGTGGGACAGGGAATCCTGTGATTAGAAAGAGCAGCCTGTGGGGACAGGTCTTACCCTCCAGCCTCAATTCCTTGGTGCAGACGTCTCACAGGCTTCCACTTAGGCATGGGGATGCCAGGACCCCTGGGCACGGCCCAGCCCCAGCTAGGCCTCTGAGGTGTTACCAGCCCTTTGTCCTTGACTTTAGGTCCCCAAGGGACTGCATGCCCTGCCCTCCCCCCCCGCTGGGCGTGACTTCAGGAGCTGGCGGTTCCTGCTCAGTGGATGTGGTCTGTGGCTGATGGTGCCACCCTGGAGCCCCCTGGGGACTGTGTGAGTGATGGTGGGACATCTGTGGCTGTATCACCATTTCGTAGAAGACGATATCTTTGCCCATCTTCAGCCACTGAGGATTGACCTGGCCCAATGCATCCTAGGGCTGGGTCTTGTGGAAGGGATCGTCCGGGTGTCCCTGCAGGCCCTTGCAGCGCCTGTCCACCTCCTCGGTGTCAGGCTGGCAGATGGTCAGCTGCAGACCTGGTGCTGGGTGCTGTCTGGGGTCATCACCGCCACCAGTCGCTGACAGGAAGCCATGGCGTGGGGCTCTCGGAGCCGCTGGCAGAGTCCTCTGATGACTTGCAGTTCGGCCTCGGAGCTGATCTGGGGCGGCTTCATCGGACCCGGCTCTCTGGGCGGCCTGCTGGCACTTGAAACAGGACTGGTGCAGGGATGGGTCTCTGCTCCAGATGGTTATCTTGCACTCTTCCACCAGCCCGAACCTTTTGGCCAGTCCAGGTTCCTGCACCCCCCGTGGGAGACATAACGGGGAGGCCGTGGTGGGCTTGGAGGCAGTGGGGGCCAGGTAGCCCTGTAGCATCAGCAGTGGAGCAGGAAGCATGATGCCGTGGCCTACCCGGGCCTCCAGTGTCCAGTGCTGACTGGGCTGCCCTATAAAGGCATTGCTGAGACCTGCCCACAATCACATGACTCCTCTCCTGGCTGCTCCCTGCCCCCCACCCCACCCGGGGAGTTGGGGGGGCTTCCTCCTGGACAGTTGACCTCAGCCCCCTGCAGACAACCTCCCCTCTCCATCAGCCAACTGGTCTCCAGGAAACCCAGGCTGGACAGCTTTCTTATCTTGGGTTCCCAAAGCCCCCGACTTCACCTGACCTGAGAGACCAGTGCTTGAAGCTGGGAGAACCCCTGCCCTCCTGTTGTTTCGCCATCTATTTATTAATGTTGTGTGTGTGTGTGTGTGTGGGGTTCCCACTTCATTTATCCAAATGCTATTTCCTATACAAGGTGTGTTAGTCCGGGTAGACTAGAGGAACAAATTTCATAGACATGCATATGGATATAAGGAAAAGGTTTACATATATAAGAGAAATAGGACATTAAGAAAGCATCCCAGCCCAGTCCAGTTCAAAGTCATAAGTCCGATATTAACCCATATGCCCGAAATCAGTCTATACAGTCTTCTTCCGACTCACAAAGTCACAGGTCAGTGGGTGCAGAATCCCGCCTCCAGGACTCAGGGTCCATCAACAGCAGAAGCAACTCATCGACAGCAGACATCTCCATCTGGCCGCCCCAGCTTCAGAGGTCTGGCTCCATCAGGGCAAAGCTGTGTGGTCTCTCCGCCAGCTCCTCCAGCTTCTCGAACGCTGCCAGCTTGTCTGTGATTCATCGTCTCTGAAACTAACTCCCAACAACTGGGGAAGATAGCTTCTCATCTTCACGAGGGAAATATGGCGAGATTTCTCAGGAGTCTCAGGAGAAAGCCATGCCCACATAGAGGCCTCATTGGCTGCTCAATGGCTATCTCCAGATTAACAGGCTAGACTCCACCCCTACATTTCAATCATAAAATTAACATAAGCACATGACCGCCACACAGGGTATCGCTGAGTTTCATTAGACAAGACCCACAGGACAAGATCTGGAAGATTCCCAATAAAGGGTTTTCATGCCCCCAAAGGACTCCTCCTCCCCATGATGCTTGTGGGGTAATCATGGCCAGTTTTTCATTAGGGTCTTGTTATAGAAATGGTTGCTCTGGCCCTCCCCCCTGAGGTCCCTAGGCCAGAAGGCAGGTATCTGACGGGGTCCACACCTTCCAAGGGTCACCTACTCACTGGACTCATCTGTTAGAGGTTATGTTCTGAAGTTTGACTCAAAGGCATTTAAATTTCAAAGATTCTAAAAGATTCTTTCTTAGGGAGCTTATTGATTATCATCCAGTGTCCTGAAATCCCTTCAAATTGGCATGAGCTCCGCAAGCAGCAGGGTGAACGCTGGGCCTGCAGCCCCAACTCGCCTCGCCGTTGTGTTCTGTCTGCTTTTTTTTTTTTGGGAGGGGGTGCATCACTGCTCTCCGGTGGTGGGAATAGGAGGCCCAGCCCCACTGCTGGAATTGAACCTCCATTCCAGTGGGCCGCAGTCCCACGCACAACCACTACGCCACCGGGGCTCAGCCCAAATTATTATTATTTTTATATCTTACACCCACCGCTTTCTCCCGTGCCCCATGTTTTCTGTTGTTCCTACCCCTGGAGAGGGTGTTTGGTAATGAATCCATCATGGCAGTTGGTTCCCCCTTCCTTCCACCCTCTCCCCCACCTTCTCCCTACCCTTCTGGTCTCACTATTCCCACTCCTGTTCGTGGATTCTGTGTATTGTGAGCCCCCATCTCGTTTCCATACATGCTGCGTACATGCTCTGGTCTAGTCTGAATTGAGAAGCAGCGCTGGAGTCATGATAGTAGGGGTTGAGGAAGCCCCAAGGATTTGGAGGAATATTGGGTGTTTCATCGATGCTTTACTGCACCCTGACTGACTCATCCCTTCATGTGACTCCTCTGTAGGGGGATGTCCATTGTCTACAAATGGGCTTTGGGCCTCTGCTCCACGCCCTTCGTTCTCAACAGTGGGTTTTTGTTTGTTTGTTTGTTATGTATCTTCTGATATCTATTAACCAGTCTGATGACTCCTCATGATCACACCGGCAATGTGCTTCTTCCATGTGGGTTTGTTGCTTCTCTGCAGAAAGGTCACTTATTTAGCTTCAAGCTTTAAGACCCCAGACACAGGGCTGAGCCCCGGTGGCGTAGTGGTTGTGTGCGGGACGGCGGCCCACAGGGTTGGCGGTTCAAATCCAGCAGCAGCTCTCCAGGAGCAAGGCTGGGCTTCCTATGGCAGTGTTGCATCTCCCCCCACAAAAAAAAGACCCCAGACACTATATCTTTTTGTACTTGGGCACCATCTACCTTCTTCACTATATTTGCTTATGCACCTGTTTTGTCTTCAGTGATTATGTCAGGAGGGTGAACATCTCTGAATGCTGATTTGTTAGAACAATTTATTCTTGTATTTTTAATTTTTTGTTTGCTTGTTTGTTTGTCTGTCTGTTTGTTTTGGGCATCACTGCCCTCTGGTGTCGTGGGAGCTACCTAGCACTGCTCCTGAGAGCCGCCGCTGGATTTAAACCTCCAAGTCCGCAGGCCGCAGTCCCACACTCAACCACTTACGCCACGGGGGTTCAGCCTGTATTCTTGTATTGAGGGAGGGTATGAGCAGAGACCTGAAGTCTGTCCACAATCTCAGTGTATTGCCATATAAAATATGAGCATAGGCCAATACCTCTATTTTTGTGGCTTAATGTATACATATATACATACCTCTGCTTAGACCTCTATCCATTGCTTTGCTTTCTAGGTCATTTCTCTGTGTCCTTTTACGTCCCTCCTGCCCCAGCATCACTTTCTCCCTATTTCTGCCTCTTAGTACTTACTCTTAGCTAGTGTGCTGCTGCTCTGACACCTCCAGGGTCTCTATCTCCTCCTTGTTGTTAACTTTAATTCCCTAGTTGTTCCCCTGTTCCCCTGCTCACTGCACCCTTCCCCCCATCCTCACTCCCCAAGTCTCCCCGGGACCTTTGGTACTGTTGCTGTCTCCTCGGAGAGAGCATGCCTATTTTACATAAGTAGGCAAACCAACCAAGACATAGACTAAACAACACAAAAACAATGGAGGGAAACAAAAAAAAAAAGAGAGGAGGAAAAAAAAGAGCGAGAGAGAAAGAGAAAAATATACATAATTTCAGGCCTGTTCACTGACCTTCACGACTATCTCCCCACTGGTGATGGGGGTTCCCCGGGAGCTGTCCCTCCCCGCCTGAAGTCCATTTGGGGGCCTCTTCCCTGGCTTTGCAGCTTTACTTTGCTCCTGCTGCTGATCTGTTCTGATCCCTTCTTGGTTTGCCCTGCTGTGCGGGGTTCACGCTGCCCTATGTCCCCAGAAGCCTTTCTGACCACTGATCCTTGTGCTTCAGGAGAGATCTTAAGAAGCGCTTTCTGGGGGTGGTCCATGTATGTGATGTCATTTTCTTTCCATTTGTCCTTGGGAATATAGTAGATTCCATGATTTTCTAACTCTGAAGGTCGATACCAGTCCACTTCAGCTAATCAGTGCAGATGGTATTCCGAACAATAACAACAACAACAAAACCTATCAACAAACCCAAGTTGGCTGCCTGATCGAGTCAATGCCAACTGCTAGCTGCCCTGTCGGACAGGGTAGACGTGCCCCCTGGGAATTTCCGAGACTGTAGCTCTCGACTGGAGTAGAAAGCGGAGACTCTCACCTGAGGAGGAGCTGCTCGTTTCAAACTACCGACCTCGCGTTCGGGAGCCCAACATGTGACCACTGCTCCACCAGGACTCCTCGCAGATGGTATCAATGCCCTCTTGCGTCATACAGCATGCTCATTAAAAACGAAGATGGCGAGACGTCTTCTTTCATACGTCGGGCACGTTATCAGGAGAGACAAGTCGCTGGAAAGAACACCGTGCTTGGTAGAGGAGAGGGACCGGGAAAAAGAGAAAGGTCCTCAACAAACTAGATTGACACCGGGGCTGCAACAATGGCCCGCGAGACGGATGGAGGGGCTCCCTTCTGTTGCCCCGGGGGTCCCTAAGTGTCGGAATGGACGAACACCAGCAGCATGCCTCAGTCACTAGCAGTGACCCTCGTGGGACCACCGTGATGCTCTCCACTGCGAGCCCGAAGGGCATTGTCCTAACACACCCACATGTTCTGGGAAAGCAAGACCCGGTGACCTCCAGTGATAACACCTGGTTACACAAACTCTCGTACGGACACGGTGTGGGGCTGCTATGTGTCGGAACGCGCTCAACCGCCCCTGACCACAAGAACTCAGAGAGGATGACGTTCAGCGTGGCCTCTGCGCCACGAGGACTTGAGCAGAACAAAGAAACAGGACCGTGTCTCCAGACGTTGTCCTTGCCCCTGGATACCAGTGCATAGAGACCTCTGTGGCGGTGCACAACTCCCTAGTAGGGTTTGCTCGGTCGTCATTTCTTCTTCCTATGTTTGAAATACACTTGTGTGCTACTGAAGAACTCAAGCCCACTTCAGTTCTCCCTTTTCTCCTTTCGTAGCCACTCAGCCTGATGTTAGGCTCTACAGGGCTGGGAATCTGAAGGGTTTTTAACGCTGTGAGTCTTGGTGCTCCTTCGCTCTCTCTCTTAAACAGCAACAACTGTATTTACTTACTTATTTCACTTTTTAAAGAAGAACCTATTCTGTGCAGTCATCAAAGCACATCAGCAATAATCATGATAGTGATAGTAACAACAACAGGGCTGAGCCCCAGTGGCGTAAGTGGTTGAGTGCGGAACTGCAGCCCACTTGCTTGGCGGTTCAAATCCAGTGGCGGCTGGGTAGCGCCCACAACCACCAGAGGCAGTGATGCCCGCAAAAACAAACAAACAATCAAACAAAAAACCAACAAACACACTGCCACCGAATTAATGCTGACTTCCCAGTGACTCCATCGGACAGGGTGAAATCGTCCTTGGGAGCTTCTGAGACTGTAACTGTTTATGGGAGAAAGCCCCGTCTTTCTCCGCACAGAGTCACTCACTTTCAAGCCCCCCCAAGAAGAGGTGGCCAGGGCAGGAAAGCAGGCAGCTGTCTGCTTTGAGGCGCATGGGAGTCCCTGACGTCACAGCACTCCAGTTGGGCTCTTCGTTCCCACACTTATTTGGCCTGTGCTGTGATGGGCCGTCAAGTTGGTTCAGACTCAGAAGAGTTCAATGAACAACAGAGCCAAACACTGCCTTGTTCCCCACCTCCCTGCAACCGCCAGAGTCTGCTTCTTTGGGTGGGAAAGCCATTTCTCTCCTGTTTGTTGTCGTTCTGAGCAGTGACCTCACGCTGTGCTTGACTGTATGAGATTGACTCACTTGGCTGGGTGTCACGTCTTCCAGATTCGTCCATGTCATGAGGGCTTTGAGAGTGTCGTTGTTGTTTTTTTAGGGATAGATACTATTCCATTATGTGCTACGTACCAGGTCTTATTTATCCTTTCCTCCACAAGCCTGTGGGTTGTTTCCAGCTTTCTGAAATTGTGGCTAGTCTTTGGTAAACAAGGATCTGCATATAGCTGTTCATGTTTGGGTCATTACTTTTATGCAGTGTACGCCAAGTAGAGAGATAGCAAGGGTTTAGGGTATTTCTGTTGCATTTCTTTAAGTGAGTGCGACACTGTTTTCCATAGTGGTTGTACAATTCTATGATGCCACTCTCTACATCCTCTCTAAAGTTTTTTGTTTTCTGTCTTGTCTTTAATATTGCTATTGGTGCTGATGGATATGAAGTGGTATCTCATCATTTTTTAAATTTATATTTCTCCTATAGCTATTGATCTAGAATAGTCCTTCATATGATTGTTGGCTGCCTGGACGTCATCTTTGGTGAATTGTCTATTCATGTCTTCTGCCCATTTTTAATTGATTATTTATATTTTTGTTTATTAAGATGTTGTAGTTAAAAACAACAACAACAAAAAAGATCTTGCGATTTTCTATAGATTTTTGAGGTCAGCCCTTTATCCAATATGCTATTGCCAATTTCTCTCCTAATCTGTGGATTCTCTTTACATTCTTGATCAAATCTTTAGATGTACACAACTGCCATTTTCCTGTTTGGTCTGCTGTGGTGTCTGGGCGTTTTCTCATGATGTGTGTACTATGCTTGTGCCTTGTATTGGAACTCTTGTTTGTCTCTATTTTTTTTTCATTGATACTCTTTATTGCTCTAGGGCAGGGGTGCGCAATACGTCCATCATGATCAACTAGCCCATTGCAAATGTAGTAGGTAGATCACATGGTATTAAAATATAGACCTAGAGGGGCTGAGCCCTGGTGGCGTAGTGGTTGTGCACGGGACTGCGGCCCACTGGGATGGAAGTTCGATTCCGGCTCCCAGGAGCAAAGGCTGGGCCTCCTACCCACCACCAGGGCAGTGATGCCTAAAAAATAAAAAATATATATATATATAGACCTAGGGCTGGGCTCCGGTGGCATAGTGGTTGTGCGCAGGACTGCGGTTCAACCACAGGATTGGTGGTTCAAATCCAGCAGAGCATCTCCCAACTCCACCTCAGTGGGGCAGGTGGGTGGATGCTGTTTGGTGACTCAGATTTTTCGCCATTCTGTTCATGTCTGTGAAGGACTGTGAAAACGCCACGATCGTTGGATTGGGGGTTTATAAGCGCCTTTGAGCGCATAGGCTGATTTGCAAAGATGGCCCTGGGTGACCCCAGTGGTTGACAACCCACTGTTAGCCTGCACATTGGTGGTTCAGTGACTCAAGAGGAGAAAGCCTTGAGGAACTGCTTCTGTGAAGATTTCAGCCAAGAAAACCCGACAGGGCAGTTCTCTGACCGTGATACGGACTCATGCCCAGTCACAGCCAATTCAAAGGCAGCTCACAATAACAGGCACATTTGCAAAAGGAGAATCAGCCCCCAGTTGTTAGCACAGAAACCGAGGCTGATGTGTGCCTCATGGTGTGTGAGGCAGAAAGGAGGGTCGCTGCTGGTGCAGAGCAATCAGGGAGGGTTTGACTGGAACCTGGGGGCGGGGAGGGCCTTGAGGGCCATGCTGGGGGATTGGGCTGCTGCTCTGGGGGAAATGATAAGTCTAGGGAGAAGTGAGAGACTCCGACTTAGGTATTACAGAGAATCCATCCATGTGTCTTGGTATTTAAAAACAATGTTGCTATCTGGAAGCTTCCTTATTTATCCTCGTAATAACTAGGACTATGGATTGAACCTGGGACCCAGGTTTGGCTAATCAGAATAGTCCATTTCCTTGGTCAGCAAGAGCATCCATGACCCTGGTTGGTCCAGTGAGACCCCAGCCCAGGCCCGTAGTTGAAACTACAAGCTCTTTTTGCTGGTGCTGTAAAAGACCTAAGTCTTACCTCCCAGAGGTCTCCCCCTCAAAAGAACCTTCTGAGAGGCCAACACAGAGACTGCAGAGGAAGAAAGTCTGATCTCCGTTCTCTCTTCTGACTCCTTGATCCAGTCCTGCCTGAAGTCCTTCCCGCCCTGGGCTTCTCAAGTGTGTGAGTCCCTAGATTCCACTTTTCAATTCAGCCACTTTGAGCCGGGGCTCTAAGACCACGGGGAGACGTCTGAACAGGATGGTCTGTGGTGTGAGCCCTCACGGATGCTACTTCCAGAGACAGACTGAAGTGGTCCAGGCTGGGTTTCTGCTCCTGAGGAACACATGCCAGGCCTCTTCCCGATCCCTCCACTTGACTCGTGGACTCCTTTTGTGCAAAGGTCGTGAATGTTTCCTTTTCTCTGTCTCCCTTCCCCAAGAGCACTTGAGGAGCCCTGTGCAATGGCTACTCCTCGGGCTGCAATCCACAGTGCCAGTTTTTCGAAACCCCCAGCTGCTCCTTGGGAAAAAGACAGCACTGTCTCCTTCTGGGAAGCCCACAGGGGCGGTTCCACCCTGTCCCATAGGGTTTCTGAGAGTCGGCATACATCCAGCGTCATGAATTGGGTTTGGTTTCTGTTTCGGTCGGGGAGCTTTGGTAGGTGGGCTTTGGTTCGCTAGCTGCAGACTCAGCCATACAAACCTCCCAGCCTCTCCCCTGCTATCTGCTTCCAGAAAGATTTGACGTCTCAGGAACCTTCTACGGTGTTGTTTCAAAACAAATAAGGACCCTGGGTGGCAGCATCGTTGACCATGCATTGAGCTGCTGGTCACCAGGGCAGTGGTCCGAACCCGTGAGTCACTCAGTGGGAGAAGAATGAGGTCGTCTTTGCTCATGAAGATTTAAAGCCTCTGAAATGCAAAGAGGCAGTTTTACCCTGCGGGTTCCAATTGGAGTCAGCTTGATGGCAGTGAGTGAGATTAGTTGAATTAACGCAATGCCAGTGGGTTGAGACACGAGCCTTCGGTGTGGTCCAGGGGGCACTATGGATTTCGTGTTGGACTTCTAACCTGTATGGTCAGTCTTTCAAACCCACCAGCTTCCCTGAGGGAGAACGACGAGGCCACCGCCTCTCGTGACCCCCAGACGCACTTCTCTGCTGTCCTGTAGGTTCACCTTGAGCCTGGGTTGGCTCCATGACAGTGGGTAAGAACTGCTGGGTGGAGGTTCCCCAAGCAGTTTGCTGGAGGATACGGCTTCCAATAAGAAAAGATGCATGGTCCAGAGGGGCTGGGAAACCTGCCTGCCAGGCCCAAACACGTCTCTAAGAATTACTAGGGACCCCCACCGGATGCCACCCAGGCCGGCAGTGAACCAGGAAGTGAAAGAGAGGAAACAAGAAAGGTTCTATTTCTTTGGTTCCAAGGAGGCGAGTGCTTGATAAGATAAGGACTTGGCCACCTCCTGCCATCTTTGATGTCGCATTAAGTTTCCTCTGTGTCCTCTCAGGGGCGGGCCAGGCCAGAGCTGTCTCCAGAGAACTCTGGCTAGTCTCCGCCCACCCACCGAGGCCAGGTGGAGCAGAAACACAATGTCCCAACCTTGGTCTTAACAGCAGGCCTGGGAGGGAGTTCAACGGGGCAGGGATTTGCAGATAGGATTACAGAATCTGTCACCCCCATCTGTCACCTCCCCAAAAGGAGTGTCTCAGGAAGAGGGATAAGAGGCCCCGTGTGACTGACTCTGGTCCCTCCGGGTGACAAAGCACAGGTGAGTCCAGTGTGTCATCAGGGACCCCCGGATCCTGCTGCTCCCCACGGCCTGTGATCTGTGTTGGAGGCTCCACATAGCCTGTCCTCAGCCAGCGCACCCTCCCGCGCCGCCCCCCTCCCCTGGCCTTCGGAGCCCCTGCACCAGTCAGGCATCTTCCCAACGCCCTGCTTTTGGCAAGCCTGCGGCCTGGCTACCTCATCCTTCCCCAGCCCTGGCTCCAGGAGACCCTGTGCATTCCTCAAGACCTGCCTCAGATGTCAACTCTGTATTGCCCCCCCCCCCCTTCTCCCTCTGCCCTGCCCACAGATAGGGTTTTGTTCAAAACCCATGTACAGAACTCCACGTTTTAGCTGTTCGAGTCACCCTAGCGTTTTTTAGCTGCCATCTGAACACCCCCAGTGTCCCCACAGCGTGAGGCCATGTACACCCTCAGCTGCCCTTCCTCTGCCTTCCACGGTGGGGGAAGTGTGCCCTGGCGCCCACTGGCGGTCATGCCCCACCTCTGCTCCTCCCCAACCTTCCTCAGCCCTCCTCTTGGCCTTATCTTGCTTATTTCCCCATCTCCCTTCCCTCCCCCATCATCCTGGCTTCCTCTCTAATCCCACAATGCCCCAGCCCTCCCCAGCTTTACCACTTTTATGCGTGTGGTTCTCTACCCAACCCTGCCTCATGCCCATTAGCTTGACTCAACCCCCTTTAGAAGCCTTTTCTGAACCCCAGTCTAAATCAAGCCTCGTGGCCACAGTGGTTGCAGTGGGTGTTATGGATCACAAGCACAGTTCTCGGCAGCCTTCTCAGGTCAGGCCGAGAAGAACCTCACTCTTTCTCGTAGGCCCACCTGTGTTCTAGGAACTTGGTCAAGGATGAGGCCTCCTCAAAGGCTGACCCGAGATACCAGTCCCTGGCCAAGCTCGCCTTCAACACACGGGCCTTAGACCGACCAGACCATTTCCTGTAGGCGCCCAGCACTTGGTCCAGTAGCCCCTGTCTTGTTATGAAATAATCTCAAGAAAGGCTTCTTGCTTCTTCAGCTCGATCCTAGAGACCTGAGGGGGAGGGTCTAGCCTCCTCTGTATCCTCTCTCTGCGATCAGGTCTATTCTGCTCCAGGCAAGCCTATCGGACAGGACAGAACTGCCCCGGTGGGTGTCAGAGACTGTAATTCTTCTTTTTTTATTTTTACTGTTACATATATCAACCCATTTATTACAGGCCAGAGAAGTTCTAGATAGTGGAGCCTCTGCTGGTCTTTCAACTCCTTCAATCTTCTGATGGCAGACTCTCCTGTGACAGCAGAGGGGGTAGTGTAGGTCCAGGCTCCACCAGCTACTGTTGGTCCCAGATGCCCATGGCATATCTCTTCATTTGGGTTTTGCCACAGAAGGGGCAAGTGTACTTGGCATGTTGGCCGATTTTAATTTTCTTCACCGTTTTCCTGAGGGAGGCGCTGTAACGGGGCCCATATTTGCCCAGGATCCCAACTCCTTTGGTGCGTTTGTCCGTCTTGCCGCAAACCAGTTCCAAGCCAGAGAGTGAGACTGTAGTTCTTTATGGGACTAGAAAGCCTCGTCTCTCTCTCCCGTGGAGCAGCTGGTGGTTTCAAACTGCTCACCTCAGAGTTGGTTAGCAGCCCAAGGTGTAACCCTCTGTGCCACCAGGGCTCCGTGGGGGCAGATGTCGTAGACTGGTGACAGCAGGATTGGTGGTTCAGCTCAGCCTCTCTGGGACACGGGCAGATTGTGGGCTCTGCTTTACTCTGCTCGGCAGATTGAGCGGATTTTCACCAACGGAAGGTTGGCGGCACCCAGTCGTGGAGCCCACCTGGCCATGCCTGTCTTTCCAGTCGCGTGGGCTGACTCTGTGCCTCTGTGCCACATCCCAGCACATCTCTCCACGTTTCTCACCCTCTCCTCTTTCTTCTGCCCTCTTGGTAGGGCGTGATCTGGGTGGCTCTCAGCTGTATGGCTTTTACTGTAGGCGCTCCTGGTCTTTCCTACCTCCTTAAATTCCTGGGGAGTCTTATAGAAATATGACCTTGGCTGGGAAACCCCACATGTCATGTCACCCCTTTTATTGTGCCGTTGGCTTTAGAGGAGTGGCCGGGAATGGAACCCACAATATCTCCCAGGACTTGAAGTCGTACTTCTTGGAAAGCCCTGACCTGGAATCCCAGTTCCGCTCACGAAGAGGGGGCTCACCTGGGACAAGCCTTCACCCGGACTGCCTAGTTCCCATCACTCCCTGCTTCCCCCTCACCCTGGGACCCGGGGCTGTCACGTGTTTGCTTTTCTGGTGCTTAGGGTAGCATTAAAGAAAAGCGACGCACTCCTCAGATGTGGCACTCCAGGGTCCATGGCGGTGGGTTCAGAGCGGGGGCCAGGACCAACAACCGTTATACACCTGATTCTCCTCCGTGAAACCTCCCCCGGGGGGGCCTGGGGTTGGAGTGATGGATCTGCTTCTCGCACAGGGGTCATTTGGGCGGCCTCTTGGCCGTGACTCTGGTGAAGGGGATTCCGGAACAACTTCTGGCCCTTACGGTCCTGTGCCCTTGAACTAGACACTTCCCTTCTCTGGGCCTCTGTTTCCCTGCCTGTTCACAAGAAGCTTGGAGCGGGTGGACTCTGCGGCCTACCAGCTCGGAGTGTCTCCCACTTGATGACTCTCTGAGCACTGCTGGGTTGCCGTCTCCAAAGAGAGGTGTTGCCGGCTCTGGGCCGGGGGGTGCAGAGGTGGTGGGGTGGGGAGGCTCCAGGTTTCCTTTCATTTTGGGATGGAGTGGGCTGCCACGGGCGGTCCCCACATCTTTCTTCTTTTGTTTCTCATATTGCAGTCAGAAAGTGATTTTAAACTCCACGTGGGGAGCTGCTCAAAGCCACCAGTCTCAGACCTCACTTGCTACGGCCCCACTCACCCCATGCATCCTGGCCTAGTGTGGTGTCACCGGGGTGCAGCTCCCGCTCCTCTCTCCTGGCCTCTAGGAGCCTCCAGGGCTGCAGGTCCTGATCCCTGTGCCCACTGGGTCCCCATGTCTCTTTGCAGGCCACTCACCGGGACATGAGTCATTGGGCTGCTCTCTGGAAGGTTAGCAGCTTGAAAGCCCCAGCCCGCTCCACAGGCGAAAACGAGGCTCTCTCCTCCTGCAAAGAGCAGCCCTCTCAGAAGCCCATGGGGGCAGGTCTGCGCTGCCCAATCATTTTAATCAAAATCCACTTCAGTGGTAGTGAGTTGTTGGGGTTTTTTGAGAGGTCTAGGGTGGCGTCTGAGATTCTGCATATCGAACCAGCCTCCAGAGGCTGTCCATGGGTGGCCAGGCCTTACACCACAAGGCCCGGGCCAAGAGAAACCCGTGTGTGTGTGTGTGTGTGTGTGTGTGACCTGAAAGCCAACCCCCAGCTCTTGCCCCTTTAAATGTGCCCCGCTCCCCTACTTTACACAATATTTGTCAAACATGTGGTAGATCCACGCACCCGTTTGAAAGAAAGAGCTGGTGTTGGAAAGTCAGTCACTTCCTATGCCAGCAACGTGTCCTCCCAGGCCTGGCTTCCTGTGTCTTCTTCCGGAAAGGGCATTGTGCACCACGAGGACAAGAAGGGACCGGCAGCTCCCGCGTGAGCCTGAGTCCCCGGGGAGGCAACCCACATCCATTGCGTTGGCGACCATTCCGACTCAGAGCCCCTCTTCTCCAGGACAGGGCGGAACTTCCCCAGAGGGCTTCCAAGGCTGCCACCTCTGCCCCCCCCCAGAACAGCTGGAGGGAACGCAGTGCATAAGCATGGAGTCACCAAGGCTTCTTTTATGTAGGTGACCTCAGTGCATCCTCTCGGGAGGCCTGTTCAATTCTGTGCCCCCAAAGGAGTCCTAGTGGCGGAGTGGGTTACCCACTGGGATTCTAACCACAAGGTCACCAGTTCCCGAACCACCAGGCGCTCCTTGGGAGAAAGCCGAGGCTTCCTGCTCTTGCAAATGCAGATGGGCAGCCTCAGAGACTCACGGGCCAGTTCTACTCTGTCCCATGGGGTAACTATGATTGGGATCCCCTGGATGGTAAAGAGAGTTTTGAGAGAGAAAAAAAAAAAAGGCACGCTGGTGTCCGAATCTCCAGTATCTGTGAACATGTTCTTGTCCCATAGTCCAGTTTGTAAGATGGTATCAGTTCAGCTGAGGTCGGTCACACTGGCGAAGGGTGGGTCCTGATGGCTGGTGTCCTGCTGAAGGGGGAGAAGGGTCACAGACAGAGGCACAGAGGGAAGCAGCCCTGTGACCGCGAAGGCGGGGCTCGGAGGAGGCAGCAGCTGCAACCCCAGGACATCACGGCAGCCAGGAGCTGGGCGAGGCAGGAAAGAAACTTCCTTTGTCTTTGCAGGTCCCAGGCCTTCCTGGGCTTGAGGTGAGCCCTGCTGACCCCTGCATTCAGGCTTCCTGCTTCTGGAACCATGAGAGAATTGTGTCTCTTGTGTTAGCCACCCCCCCCACCACCACCACCACCCCCAACGTTGTGATTATGTGTCATGGCGGGCCCGAGTAACTAATACAGGACTCCATTTTACACACTCGGGAAACTGAGGCACGAGCAGACTGAACCATGTATTCTTCATGACCCGGTGTGAATGGGCCGGGCCTGGGGTGCCAGGCTTCAGGGTCCTTGTTCTCTTTTAATAATTCTGTAGACAGAGCCCACCCCCACCTCTTTGGATCAAGCCTGGGATTACACAGAACATTCTGAACCCGGCTACTCCCTCCCCGCCCTCCCTTCACAACTTATTTTGGGGAGGGCTCCATTGCAGGGCCTGAAGAGCTAGCTTCTTCTTATAAACAATTTCCCTAAGATTTTTTTTATTTTTATTTTATAAATATGGGGGGGGGGGCATCACTGCCTCTGGTGGTTGTGGGTGCTACCCAGTGCTGCTCCTGAGAGCCGCCGCTGGATTTGAACCGCCAAGCTGTTGGGTATCTCTGAGTCCTCTCCAACGCCTGGTGAACCCGTGTGGTGGAGCGGATGTGCCTATAGGATTTTCTAAGTCGTCACCTCTATGTGGGAACACAGGATGGAGAAGCTCAGTAGCAGGGGCCAGCTCTGAAACAGATCCCCCACTGCTCCCGTTGCCAGCTCCAGCTGGAGCTAAAGCCATGAAGACACGCCCACACGAGCCCAAGGACAAGTGAGTCTGCCCCACCTGCGAGTCGAGCACATCTCTAGGAGAGCGGACTCCTGAACACAAATGACCGAGGACTTGACGCTCCGTGAGATGACAGCAAGGCTGCCACGCACGAAGGAAGTAAAAGGCCAACTAAAAGACAAGCAAGAAATAAAATATGAAAACGCGTGTCAGAAAAGAATCGGAAACTTGTTCTTGAACGCAGAGTAGCTCGGGTGGGTGCAAGACGTGATTAGAACGTGAAAAAGTGAAAGGGCGGCTGAGCCCCGGTGGCGTAGTGGTTGTGCGCGGGACTGTGGCCCACTGGGACGGAGGTTCAATTCCAACAGTGGGGCTGGGCCTCCTACTCCCACCGCCCGAGAGCAGTGATGCCAAAAAAAAAAAAAAAAAAAGTGAAAGGGCTGAACAGAAGATTTCAAAGGGCAGCTCATGATTAGGGTAGCCGGTCGGGGAAAAGGGAGTCCCTCAACAGCGGGTTCAAACACAGCCCTCGTGGCGGGGCTGGCAGTGTTTTCCTCTCTTGTACAGGGATGAGCTGGGACACCTCAAAGGCACCCACTCTCCACCACCCTTTTTATAGGAGCTGGCTGCCAGGCCTTTCCCCACAGAGCCAAGGGCTGGGTTCAAACACCGGCTCTGGATAGCAGCGGAGCCCTGAGGCCCACTGAAGCTTGATGGTGGGCACCATCTGTTTTCCAAAGTGACAACGGCTCTTCCCAGCAGCCAGACAGGTGGTTCTGGAAAATAGCGCCTATGACCATTGCGTCCTTTGAAATCGTTGTACGATCTCTTGCAGCTGGCGGTGGGAAAGGCGATGGTGAACAGAGACTGCTTAAGGTTGGGTCCTGCAGGGAAGAGGCACACAGGCCAGGGGCTACCCCTGCAGGATCCTTGATAAGTCTCTGCCAGCTGCCTAGGGGGACCTGTTTCCCACATCCTCATAGGCTCACAGTCACCGCATGCTGTGCACATCGGGACCTTTCTGGCTCCTGGGCAGACACGTGCTCCATAGATTCAAAAAGAAGTCATCTTTCCGTGTGTTTTCAGTGACGCTTAATGTTTAGAGTCGTGTAGGTTCTCATTCGACAATTTCTTTCTTTTTTTGGGGGGGCAGGCATCACTGCTCTCCAGTGGTGGGAGTAGGAGGCCCAGCCCCACTGCTGGAATTGAACCTCCGTCCCAGTGGGCCGCAGTCCCACCCACAACCACTACGCCACCGGGGCTCAGCCCGACAATTTCTTTTAAAATTTATTATTATTATTTAATCATTTTATCGTACATCGCTTCTCACAATCCATCCATACATATATTGTGCCAAGCATCTTTGCATGCCTGCTGCCCTCATCCTTCTCAAACCATTTGCTTTTCTACTTGAGCCCTTGACATCAGTTTTCATCTTTCCCCCTCCCACCCCACTCCCGTCTCCCTCACGAACCCTTGATATTTTATAAATTATTATTATTTTGTCCATATTTTACACTGCCCGACGTCACCTCTTGCCCGCTCCTCCGCTGTCCATCCTCCAGATAGAAGGTTATATGTAGATCCTTGTAATTGGCTCCCCCACCTTCCCTCCACCCTTCCGGCATCTCCACGCTCACTCCTGGTCCTGAGAGGTTATCATTTGACAATTTCTGTGCCAATTGTTCAGGGATAGCACACCCTTCACCATGGGTGGTAGCTTTCTCATGAATTCCTTTCTGGTTGTTCCATGTCCAGGCATCTCAGCTCCCTGCCCCCTTCCATTCTCATCTTTGTTTCAAAGTCATCCTTGACCCCTTGGTCTCAGAGAGCGGGTTTCAAGGCACACTCACTCTTAACATCCAAGGGGACCTCAGGCATTGGTTTTCAGGCTGGAAGAAAACCTCGGGGAAAGCGTCTCGGAGAGGCCTCGTCTCAAGGAGGCTGGAAGGTGTTTTGTTTTCAGATTTGTTCTTCTGTCCTGTGTTGTTTTTCTTCCATTCTACGAATGGGGACTAGTGGCTGCCAGTCTTAGGGCACAGAAGGTCGTGGGTCTATAAAAGTCCTGTCCTGTAGACTAGTTTCTCCCTTGAGTCTTTGGTTCACTTTGGGCTTTTACTATTGCTGCTTTTGAACCTTCCCACTGGGAGCTGAGTGAGGCAAGCTGGTCCCTGTCTGTCTGTCTTTCAGGAACTCGTCCTCAGGCAGGCAGATGGCTCTGAGACCATCTTCCAGGTGCAGGGACACCGCTGTTGGGTAGGGTAGGGTTGCTCCTCCAAAGAGCAGCGTTTGTCATCAGGGATTTATTTCAGGGGTTAAAAATAGAGGAGATCTGATTGCACCAGGGAGTCCTGGTCAGCCAAGAGCTCAGGGTCTGGTGGTGAGTTACAGGCCTTCCCTCCAATCCCCAGATCACGGCGCTCAGAGAATGGAAGAAGCCACTAAGAACAGTGCTGGCGGGGCTGAGCCCCGGTGGCGTAGTGGTTGTGCGCGGGACTGTGGCCCACTGGGACAGAGCTTCAATTCCAGCAGTGGGGCTGGGCCTCCTACTCCCACCACCAGAGAGCAGTGATGCCCCCCCCCCAAAAGAAAAAAAAAGAACAGTGCTGGCCCAAGAGGCAAAGAGACCCAGTGGAAAGGAGTTCAGATGGCCAGTGCCAAGGCTCATCCTCAGCTCGCTATGGGCCCAATTCAAGCTGACTGTCCTTGAGGGGATTGACAGGGACCTGAGAGGCCAGGCTAGAGCTGCCCCTGTAAATTTCCAAGACAGTAGTTCTTGACAGGGCTTAGAAAACCAAGTGGTGCCTGCTTCTCTCTCTTCCCCAGATCAAACGATGCATGGCACATAGCAAGTGCTTAGTTAAGTGAACTGTTGCTCCAAGTGACACCGTGATTAAGCGCTTGGCCGCGAACCCCGGGTGGGTGAGTGGCACTCACTTCGGAGAAAGACCTGTCAATCCACTCTCAGGAAGATGTTGGTGGAGCAGACCCTACGGGCAGCTTGACTCTGTCATGGGCAGCCGCCATGGCTGGGCACGGGTGCCGGGGAGTCCTGAGGGCGCACTGGGTGAAGCACTCTGCTGCCAACTCAAGCACCATCTAGTTGACTCCACAGTGAAAGGGGCGGCAGTCTGCGTCCGTCAAGATTGGCAGCCTTGGATGCTGCGTGAGGCAGGTCCCCTCTGTGGTGCAGTCACCTGGACCTGATCGGACCAGTCGAGGACCTCCCAGGGGCCCTGCTGTTGGACTGGTTCAGTGACCTCACTCCTCCGGGCTCCCAGCTGCCAGGAGTGGGGCTAGGGCAATGTTGGGGATCCCCCACCACTCTCCCAGCTTCACTTCCTTTCTGCCAACCCTCTCGTGAAGGCTCCTCTTCTCTTTTCTCCCACCCCCAAGGGGAGGGAGCTGCAGGAGGAGACTCTGAGTGCATGAACTGGGGGAGACCTGCGCGCTTGATGGTGATGCCGAGTGAGGTGGCGGGAAGTGGGGGCTGTGCTGCAGTCACTTGACAGCCCACCGAGGGAAAGAGAGAGTCACATGCCGGAGAATAAGCAGGAACTGCAGGCCTGGCGGGGAAGTCCTGAGGTGGGTACAAGGCCAGTGGGGATGGTCAAGAGATAACTGCTCAGAAGGAGTCCTAGGCCTTGGGACACAGCTCCACTCCCAACCACCAGAGCCTCTGCTTGGCTGCCAACTGCCTTAGAATTGAGTCTATACTGCCTAAGGTAGCCTGCAAGGTCTGGGCCCTGCCTGCACTCTGCCCACACTTTCCCTGACCCTGTCTTTTGCCCGCTTGGCTCCAGTCACATTAGTCATCTCTTATGTTCTTCCATCACCAAGCTGGAGTCAGCCACAGGACCTTTGCATATGCTTCCTCCTTGGCCTAGAACCTTCTTTCATCTGGCTCTAGGCAAAGCTAGTGGCTTCTCAAATGACAGCCTCTTGGATATATTACCTTCTTTGGGGGTCTCTTCTCTCACCACCCCTACATTAGCCCTTCCCGTCCCTCTGTTTTATATCATCCATAGTACTTGACATTCTCTGAAATCATCCCGTGCGTTCTATTATGATCTGGAGTCCCAGGACAGTGGTGCAAATGATTAATGCACTGGACAGTCATCAAAGGTTTGAGTCTGCCCAGAGGTGCCTGGCCTTGGGGGTGTAGTCGGTTATCCGTTGCGCTGTTAACAAGAAGGTTAGCAGTTCAAACCGCCAATCGGGAGAAAGACGAGGCTTTCTACAACAGGGAAGAGTCTTGAAATAGCTCTATCCTGTCTTGGGTCGCTGTGTCAGAAATGACTTCATGGCAGGGGGTAGGGTGATAAGAGGGTCCTCGGAAGAAAGTCCTGGTGGTCTTTCTGTGGAAAAATCCGCCACTGGAGCACAGTTTCATCCTGCCATGCACGGAGTCACTTTGAGACGGAATTGCTTCTTGAGGAACAGGTCTGGAGAGGGGCCCAGTCACAAAGCAGGGCCTGCACCCCACCCCCAGACTCCCTCCAGCTTCTGACTGGACTGCCTGGGCCAGCGATTTCATCTGCCCTCACTCTCTTCCTCTGTCCCCAGGAGACCAAGGCCATGCCTTCTCTGTCCTTCACTTACAGCAGGCTGAGGAGAAGGAAACCCAAGCTGCTTTGAACCGCCCGCAATAGGAGTTGCTGGTCCTAGGGGCTTCTCTCTCTACACCACTCCTTGCCTGGCAACATGTGACTCCCCCCACGGCCTCCTCCTCTTTGCCTTGGGTAAAGTACAGAAAAGAAAGCTAGCTTTATTTCCTCTCACCTCCATCTGAGGCAGGGAGGGCTGAGAGTTTACGGCCCTCTGGAACCAATTCTTGGAGAGCTCCAGGAGCTGACCGTGGGATCTGGGCAGTCTCCTTGGCCTGACTTTTCCCACCGAAGACTCTTCTAGCTCAGCTCTCCAGGAGAGTGCAGACTCATCGAGTGGAAGAAGAAACCATGCTGCCCCCACAGTGCCCTTGGCATGGGCCCGGGCCAGTGAGTCCATTAAGCTCATTCCTGCTTGGACCCTGCTCTCCTTCAAAAAGCTCTTCCCCATCCATTATCTCCCTCTGCTCCCACACAGGGGTGGGTGGCGGCAGGCTGAGGCCCCGGCCTCCATTAGTCGGACAACTTTGAAAAACCAGGCCCACGTTGGCTTCCCCACGGGCCTGTCTCAGGGCCTTTGCACTTGCCTCTCACTCGCCCCCCTGCCCAGATAGCTGTGGTTTGGTTAGCTTCTGAGGACTTTAGAAGAACACCTTCGTCCCCACTCTGCGTGCCCTCACCCTCTTTTATTCCCTGGCATTGGTACTTCTTGAAATGTGACGGATGGAGCGGCTTGACATGGGGCAGGCTGCTTTTACCGGCTTACTGTCTGTCTGCGCTCCAAGGTCAGCTCCAGGAGTCCGCGTGACTCAGCCTTGTTCCATGCTGTGGCCGCAGCGCTGCAGGGGCCTGGACAGAGGCTGCACTCACTATGCAAAGGTGCTGTTTTCTCAGGGACAGAGGTGGCAATCACCTATTGTTGCTGTGTGCTGCCCCCTGGGTTCTGACTCATATCCACCCCACATGGCAGAGGGTAGCTCACCCTAAGGGATGCCTAAAAAAAACCCCAAACCTCCAACATCATCAACCCTGTAGAATAGTCCCTATTGGACTGCCCCTGTGAGTTTTCAAGACTGTAACTCTTTTTTAAAAAAAACAAAAAAAAAAACATTTTATTGGGGGCTTGCACGACTTTTATCATGATCCATCCATCCATCCGTCCATCCATCCATCCATCCATCATGTCAAGCACATTTGTACATTTGTTGTCATCATCGTTCTCAAGACATTTTCTTTCTACTTGAACCCTAGTATCAGCTCTTTCCCCGCCCTTCCTCCTTCATGAACCCTTGATAATTTGTAAATTACTATTACTTTGTCATGATTTACACTGTTTTGTTGCCCGTCCCCCAGGGAGGGTTATATGTAGATCCTTGTAATCTGTTCTTCCTTTCTCCCCCTCCTTCCCTCCACCCTCCCAGTATCACCACTCTTACCATGGGTCCTGAAGGGATCATCTGTCCTGAATTCCCTGTGTTTCCACTTCCTATCTGTACCAGCATACATTCTTTGGTCTAGCTGGATTTGTAGCATAGAATTGGGTTCATGATAGTGGGGGGGGAGGGGGAGAGAAAGTATTTAAAATTAAGTGACCAGATTTTAAGCGGGACACCATTGATGGGGGGGGGGGGAGGTCTTGATTAAAAATTTGGTCTACATGGAGCAACAAAAATGTTCATAGAATGCAAAAATAGTATTGTAACTTATTTATTTTAATTTTGAAACACTGTGGGACATTGTTAAATTGTTAAAAAGCAGAACGTCTGGTCACTTTAAGAGCTAGAGGAAAGTTGTGTGTTTCATCATTGCTACATTGCACCCTGGCTCATTTCCTCCCCGTGATCGCTTTGTAAGAGGATGTCCAGTTGCCTGCAGATGGGCTTTGAATTCCCACTGTGCACTCCCCCTCATTCATAATGACAGGATTTTTTTGTTCTTTGATGCCTGATCCCTGATCCCTTTGAGGCCTCATGATCACATAGATTGGTGTGCTTCTTCCATGTGGGCTTTGTTGCTTCTCAGCTAGAAGGCCTTTAAGACCCCAGATGCTATATCTTTTGATAGCTGGCCACCATCAGCTTTCTTCCCCACATTTGCTTATGCACCCCTTTGTTTTTGGGGATTGTGTCGGGAAGGTGAGCATTATGGAATTCCAGTTTAATAGAACAAAATGTTCTTGCATTGAGGGAGTACTTGAGGGAAGACCCAGTGTCCATCTGCTACCTTAAACTAAACCTATAAGTATATGCACAGAGATCTAGTTCCCCCTCATCATATAGACATATATTTACATATGTACATGCCTGTATTTAGACCTCTATAAGTGCCCTTTGGCCCCTAGTTCTTTCTGACCATAACTCTCCATAGGGTTAGATAGCCCCATCTTTCTCCCATGGAGTGTCTGGTGGTTTCCACCTGCTGACCTTTCATTTAAGCAGCCCACTGCATAAGCACTACGTACGTCCCAGGAGCCCTGCTGGTATGGTGCTTCCTCGTCGGGGGGCACAGCGGGTGCTCATTGGGGTGTGGGGTGGGTGATTGCTCATTGAGTGGCGCAGGACTTGAGCACAGTGAGAGTGAGTTGGTTTGGCTGGGGGGCTGTGATCATTTCCAAAGGCGCAGGCTGCCACATCTCTTCTCCCCGGGCACTGCTGGTGAGTTCACGGCTCCAACCATGGCTCTCCCTGTGCTGCCCCCTGCTTCACCCTGAGCCTCCAGGCCTCCTTGGAAGGGACCCAGGGAGGTACAGTTCATGGGCCCTCCACCCCATCAGGCCAACTCGGGGCTGGGGGTGAGGGGGGTCTCCCTTCTGTGGGAGGTTCTTTGCAGATATTTTAAGACTATTGAGGCTGAGCCCTGGTGGCGTAGCGGTTGTGTGCGGGACTGCAGCCCACAGGACTGTCGGTTCAAATCCAGCAGCAGCTCTCCAGGAGTAAGGCTGGGCTTCCTACCCCCACCAGGGCAGTGATACCACATTAAAAAAAAAAAAAAAGATTATCAAAATCTTAAAAAAAAAAAAAGGGAGTGGTTTTAATCATGACCATTCACTAAACTCACTGGCACAAGGTCAATGCCCACTCATCAAGATCCGATAGGACAGGGTGGAACCGCCTGGGTGGGTCTCTGAGGCTCGTGACAGGAGTGGAGAGTCTCATCTTATTCCAGAGGAGAGGCAGGTCGTTTCGAAGGGCTCATCTTGTGGCCGGCACCACCAGGGCCATGAGGCTCCTGGATTGGGACCAAGTAGTGTGCACTTCCTATTAGCCTTATCTTGCTGTCTTAGGGGGGCGACAACAGGAAACAGTGTGGAGATGTTCAGGTTATGTGGTACCGGTGGGTGATACAGAGTGCTCAAAAGGGATCTTACATTCCTGTTTGCAAGATGAGTGGTTTTCTTGATAATTTTTAGGTCTCGTTCAATATCACTGGGTAATAAGAATCTCGATGAAAGTGATATTGACATGGATGACATTAACCGCAGTTCATATCACGTACGAGGCCCTGAGTGTTTCCTTTCAAACCAGAAAACCAAACTCATGGACATCAAGTTGATGGTCGCTCACAGCGACCCTACAAGACAGGGCAGAATGATCCCCGGGTTTCAGAGACTGTAACTTTTTGTGAAGATCGTCTCTTTTTATGAGAGTAGAAAGTCCTGAGGAGAGGCTGTGGTTTTGAACCCCTGACCTTGCAGTTAGCAGCCCAGTGTGTAATGACTACATCACGGGGGCTCTGAGTACTTTCCGACTGTCAAGGCAGGGAGATGGACACTGTAGGGCGATGCCCATTTTACAGGTGAAGAAACTGAACTCACCAAGGCAAGGCTGCTCCTGGCTACCCAGTTGGAGACAAACCAGCTGGCAGTGCCTCCGTCATCACCACTCACCACAGCTCAGGGCCAAGGGACACCCGAGAAATCCTCCCAGGAATGGTGTTCCCCGTAGTCGAGCGATTCATAGCAGGATCTCCACAACCAGACTGCCTGTCTCTGACTCAGGGCTGTGTGACCTTGGTTGGATGAATTACCCTCTCTGCACCTGCTTCTCCTCATCTGGCAAGTGGGAGTGAGGACAATAAAAATCAGATGGTACAGGGCTGAGCCCCAGTGGCGTAGTGGTTGTGCGCGGGACTGTGGCCCACTGGGACGGAAGTTCAATTCCAGCAGTGGGGCTGGGCCTCCTACTCCCACCACCGGAGAGCAGTGATGCCAAAAAAAAAAAAAATCAGATGGTACAAATGCAGATGCATTGAGTCTCTTTGTGAGGTGCTGGGACAGAGACCGGCACGGGCTAAGTGCTCAATACAGGCACACATGCCCACACGCTGTATGCCAGCACACACACAAATTTGTGGGCGTCCTGCAGGAGGAGTTGTGCAGGCAACCATATAACCAACTGCATCCTGGCCTAGGCTCCGGCTATGGTCTTCTCCTCGGGCAGGAAACTTCCCCTGCAGGGGCATGACTGTCTCCTGTGACCTTTGCCACCCTTCCCCACCCCCCACATGCACTCCAGCCCCACACACGGTCATGTGCCTGTCCCCTGGCCTGTGTGTGACTCAGCCCGGCGGCTGGACCAGATGGTGGGAGGAGGGCTGGAGATGAGCACTCCCAGAGCAGCTGTCGGACTGCAAAGGTCAAGGTATTGGCTTTCCACCTTGCTCCAGAGCCCTGGGAAGTGTGCGAGGGACCGCTCCCCACCCGTCCTTGGGTTCTCGTCATCAGGAGTCCTTTCGTGTGCACACTGGACAGTTTATGAAGAGCTGCCTCACCGCCCAAGGTCTGCGGAGCTGCAAGTATCTTGATCAGCCCCAGAGAACTTGACTCATCCAGTCAGAGGGACTTGCCCTGTCCCTGGGCTGGGGGAGCTGCGATCCAGAAGAATCTCCCAGAGTTGGAGCTCAGTGTGCTTGCCGGCACGCTAGCTGACTGTCTCAAAGCTGTGTGTGTGCCTGCGTGTGTGTGTGTGTGTGTGTCAGACACACCCATGCCTGGGTAGGAGGTGGCCCACTCTGCTACATGCAAATCTCTGATTTGAATAAATTCGTATCTTAGCATTAGAAAAACATTGCCAGACTTTTTTTTTGGGGGGGGGCATCACTGCCCTCTGGTGGTCGTGGGAGGTATCCAGTGCTGCTCCTGAGAACCGCTGCTGGATTTGAACTGCCAAGCCCGCGGGCCACAGTACTGCACTCAACCACTTACGCCACCAAGGCTCAGCCTCATAGCCAGAATTTTTTTAATTGACAAGCCATTATAATCTAAAATTATTATTTGTATTTTTCTGGGGGGGGGGACAGGCCTTATCTTCACTTTGTTCAGTGTTCAAATGAGCACACAGTTAAATGTCACCCTCTCTTCCATCCACCTGCTCAGGTCCCCTCTGCACAGGCATCCGGTTGTCAGTTTCTCCCCCCAGGGCACTTCTGTGTGTCTACAAGTCAACACAAATGTCAATAGTCTCCTTCCCAGAATGCCCTAGGTCAATGACTGCCTGGTTAAGTGTATGTCCTGGACATCATTCCATAGCAATGCCTGGACCTTTTCCAAGACGACATAATGCCTCTCTGTAGGCTGTCCCGTCGCTGGACCGGTCCCCTACCAGGGGGCAGATAGATCATTTCCAAAACGTGCAATCGCAGGTCACCAAGCAACGGCCCACCTTGTGCATGCATGGGGGAGCAGGTTCAGGGCCAGCAATCCGGAGTCTTCCACGTCTGACGGCGCTGGGACCAGCAGTGTGGGCATCTGAGGGGCGCTGTGCTGGAATCCCAGCATGGCAGGCTCCCCACCAGTCCCACTCCAGAAGGATCTGCCTTCTAACAGGATTCCCAGGGGGTTGTGTGCACATTAAAGTTTAAGAAGCACTGGTCTGGAGGATAGATTCCCAGAAGTAGAACTGCTAGGTAGGTGCATTTACAGTTCTGACAGGTGCAGCCAAATTGATATCTACAGAGGTGGATTCAATATACATTCTCTTTGCAGTGCATTAGCATTTGGGGAGAATCTTGGGGCGGGGGGTGGGGGGAGGAAAGTCTACGCCTATCAGTATCCCAGTCTGTGGGGAGTAGCAATCAATGGGTCCGAGGCAGCTCTGGGGCCCCTGCATTTTATGCAAGCCCTAGTGATTCTCACGTCCACCCAGCTTGGAACCAAGCTTGATCCACGGCCCTTGGGTACCAAAGTTCCTGGGTAGCAAGGCTGTAACAATTTCCCAATCAGAGATGGCACCACCGACTGCTCACAGGTCCACGAAGAGCCAGGTACTCATGACAGAAGCTGGTGGGATGAGGTTTCTATCGGCATCTAAGTTAAGAACTCCACACCTGTCAGACAGTTTGCTGTCCTGTGGTGGCTTGCATGCTACCAGCTTGGGATTTAGGAGATACTTTAAACACCAGCAGGCTCACCCACGGTGGACAGGTTTCAGTGGAGTTTCAAGACTAAGGCAGATGGGGAAAAGAGCTAGTGGGTGACTTTGCAAATTTTACCAATGAATGCCTTATCACAACTTTGGCGATGAAAACCTTATCATAGCAGAACATCATCTACCTTGCTTACTTAGGACACGTGAGCAAGAGGGACCACTGGACAGATGGACACACTGTTTCCCATGAAGCACGGGGTCAAGGAGGGTGAGGGAGATGCTCAGTGAGGTGGATTGGCACTGTGGCCCCAACAATGGAGATGCCACAGGGCTGGGGAATGTTGCCTTTGACCCCTCTATCAATTTATGAAGCCCAGACGGGCAGTGGTCAAGGGCTTGACTGCTAATTAACTCAGCAGCCACTCAGTGAGGGAAGATGTGGCAGTCAGTGTCTAAAAATACATCCTTGGAAGGCCTAGTGTCATTCTACTCTGATTTTTAGGGTCACTGAGTCAGAACCAACTCAAAGGCAATAGGGTCTGTCAGTCTAGCTACCCATCCATCCTACCTACCCATCCATCCATCCATCCATCCAACCTACTCATCCACCCACCATCAATGTATGCTAAAGAAACTCTAGAACAGGTGTGAGCCAAACAAAATAAATTTAGACGGAAATTGAGCCCCATTTGGTGAATGGTCTCATCCTGTCTGGTGAGAACTCAGATCTCTTCCCTCCCCTCGGTTTCAAGATCTCCCGTAGAATTCAAGTCTCCTATTTGACAGATTGAGCAGAGAAGGAATAGTTTAATCCATATTTCCTGTCTGGCAACATGCTCGAGATGAGGGGACTGAAGCCTGCATGACCAGGCTCTGTGGAGGAGGGGAAGGGCTGTGGAGAGGAGAAGTCATAAGCAAATATTGGCACACAAACCAGTCTGCAGTGTGCTCTGAGGTCGACTGGTTCCTCATGCCCAAGTGGTTCTTGGGAACCAAAGAAGGTTTCAGAGGAGGTAAGGCTGTGACAGGTATTGTTTGTTTACTAACTTTAAGGATTTTTTTTTGGGGGGGGGCATCACTGCTCTCCGGTGGTGGGAGTAGGAGGCCCAGCCCCACTGCTGGAGTTGAACCTCCGTCCCAGTGGGCCACAGTCCCGCGCACAACCACTACGCCACCGGGGCTCAGCCCTTGTTTACTAACTTAAAACACACACACACACATACACACACACA
>PVJH01023686.1:0-27109 GCA_004026705.1 Nesogale talazaci | reverse complement strand
CTATTGGACTCAGGCCAGATTGGAGAGGCAGGCAGGGAAATGGGGCGCTGTCACTGGGGAGCTTGCCCACTGAACTGAGAGCAGCCACTCCTCCCAGCATGCTGTGTGCACAGATTGAGTTCTCCTCATGGAACCAGGCACCTCTGTCCTCCTAACCCCCACCTTTGCAGCCATGGGACTCTTCCTGCCGCCTCCCCCCCATCCCAACCGCAAGACTCATCTATCTGAGAGGCAATGTGGTCACAGCTGGTGTGTGAGTTGGTCAGGACCAGTCGCAGGGAGGATGCAGAGTGTGCTTAGCTTCCATCCCTTACTCAGGGAACCCCCTTCACAACTTGGGGATGAACCTCGGGTGCAGATTTGGGAGCCAGAATCAGCTTGCATTGCTTGGTTTCTCCTATAGAGCAATTCAGACGTACTAGGGGATGCTGCTGACTTCCACTCTGGCCTCTGTGAGAGAACGGGCTCTCCTTTCACAGTTCAGAAAGCTGAGGCTAGAGAGGATGAAGACGCTTGCCTGCAGAGACACAGCAGCAGGTAAGCAGGTAGGGTGGGTCCTGCAGCCAAGTTTTGCTCTCTCCCAGGTCTCCTCCAATGTTTGTGCTTCTTGCTGGCTCCTGGTCAGACAGCACACAGGGAAGAAGCCCAGGAGTCCAGGGCCATGGGAGGCACCTGGCATCACCCACGCCCACATCCCTGGAAACCAGGGGGCATCTGGCTGTCCCTGCCTGAGCTGGGATTTGTCCACGGGGGCAGCCTGGGGAACAGGTCACGGGGCAAGTGTGCAGGAACAGGCTGGACGCCCAGTGAGGGCGCAGCTGCAGGATGCACGTGGCCTAGCGCCGTGGGGCGGCTGCTGCCGGAACTATTACTGCAGTGATTAATTAGGCTCCTTCCAAGCACAGCCTCTGGGTTCCTGGGGCTGCTTGTCAAAACTGCAGGGCTCAGCAAAGCGGGGCACCAGCCCGGAACCGCCATCCAGACCCACTGGGCTCGGAGGGAAGGAGGCAGAGAGACATGGTCTGTGACACACAGCAGTTCTGTGCCGAGGCGACGGCCCATCTAGCCTGGGGGCTGGAGTCGTAAGAGTGAGACTTTTGAGGCTTGAAGATGTTACCCAAGGAAGTGACTATCTGTGGAGGACCTGCCACCACCACCTCACCTCCCCGGTACTTTGGGGTAGTTATTCTGTGTGGTCCCTACAATAGCCCCATTTTCCAGATTAGAACACTAAGGTTCAGGGGAGTACATAATTTGAGGGGGCAGAGTATGTACCTGTCTCATCCCCGGGACTATGCCCCCCACCCTGACTGCTTCCTCATGTTTCCAACCTGGACATCCCTAAGAGCCAGCATGAGCACCAGGAAAGTGAGCTGAGCCCCTAAAGACGGAAGAAAGGTAAAAACTGGAGGAGTCAAGGGTAAAGGATGGCATGGACACTTGTTGTATGCAGTCACTTCCTAAGGACACACTGCCTTGAGACAACCCCCCTCCTTTTCCTCCTGAAGGTAAACCGTTTCAGTCCCCACAAACATAACACCCATGCCGGTGTCCTTCATCCAAACACGGGCAAGTGGAAACACCCACCTGCCTATGTCCACCTGCCTCTTCTCTCGATACAAGCAGGGAGTATTTGAAAGGTAAGTGACTGTTCTCTTAGTTTCCAGGCTCTTCCGTTGCTTCACTTTATAGTTTAACAAACTGTGATGCTCAGTGATGCAAAACCCACTATCACTGCGTTAATTCCAATTCATAGCAACAAGAGTAGACACTGCCTCCTGGGGATTCTGAGGCTGGAAGTCTTTATGGGAGACACAAGTGGGGGTACACAGAGTCAGCTTTGGGGTTAGCAGCCTCATGACGCTGAACTCAGAGTCCCTAAGTGTCCTGCAGAGACATTCGGATTGGGATCCAGCTGAAAATAACAGCCAAGAATAAGCAAATGATGCGGGGAGATCCCTAATCCTTGCCCTGGAGCCCGGAGTTGAAACAGTCTTTATTTACCAGGGTAGAATTCTCTCCAGTCCCTGTGCAAGACCTCGATTAGATTTCTGGCACCATGCATTTCTTGTGTGGCTACCTGTCCATGGAGGCAGGTATGGTGCTATTAGAGTGAACAGCTTTCCAGATGAAGATGGACGAGGGGAAAAGGCTAAGAGGTTGACTTCAGAAAATCCACCCATGAAAACCCTCTGGATCACCATCATCGATCTGCAACCAACTCTGGGCAAGGCACAGGACCCTCAGGCTTTGTTCTCTTGGGCACAGAGTTGTCCATGTTTGAGGGAAGTTGCCCAAGATGGCTAACAACAACATCTATGACATAATTGAAATGTCCTCGAGAAGTTTCCTGGTCAAGGGGCAGCAAAGTGTCTCCTCTGTGAAGGATGCAGATTTGATGAATGGCACCAAAGGGTTGGGTCGCAAAGACACTGGCACCGGGAGCAGGGAACCCTGGGGCATGGGAGAGAGGCAGGGGAGCTGTGGGAGGTTCAAGGAACAAGGAATTGAGGGAAAGGTGTCACCCTAAGTGTCTACAGTAGAGACAATATGAATAAAGAGTGAAGGGTGTGCAGGCTTAGAATTCAATACAACGCCGTGCAGTTGGTCAGACAGGCGTGACTCAGAGCAAGTGTAGAACCTAGTTTAAGGAGAGCATATTCTTTATTTAATGAGCAGCTATGGCATGCCAACTCCTGGGCTCAGCACTTTGTCAGCACTATCTCATAGCATCTCCACAGAAACTCAGTGGGAGTAGCTCTATGAGTCTTCTCTTTGAGCAAAGGCAGAAACTGAGGTTTGGAGGCACTACATGACTGACCCGTCTCTGCAGGATTGGAAAGGAGGTCAGGTTCATGAAGGGCCCACCTCCAGAGGCTGTAACAGCCCCATTTGGCCACACTGCTCCAAGAGCCAGATTCAGCATCTGGGCTGACGGAGGAAAAGAGAATGAGGAGGGCAGTCTCTCTCGGTTCAGGTAGAACCTGTCTGGATGCTGCTGAGCACAGAAGCACCCTATACCCCTGTAAAACACTGAACAGGGCCGAGGTTGCCCCTGCCAAGTGCTCCCCTCTGTGGCGAAGTAACCAAGAATGAGCGGCAAGAAGGTGGTATGGTCATTCTGGGGCTGCAGCAGCTTAAAATGGACTCTGTCTGATTCTTGCCCCTGAGATCTCAGCAGACCAGCACCCTCCACGTGGACAAGGGCTGAGTTAGTTAGCATGAGGAGGGTTGAGAGGCTGGGGGAATGGGGTGGCTGCATGAGGTTGAGTGTGGGTATAGGAAATCTGTCTGTTTGTCTGCTCCACTTCTGGGTGGGGGCAGCCGTGTTTGTGTGTGTGTGTGTGTGTGTTTAAAGGCAATTATTGGTCTCCATTCCCTACAACGGTAGCTCGGAGACACTGGGGCCAGGATGGTAGATGTATTGATTAACATTCTGTTCCGTTCAAGATATGAAATATGAGTCTCTTCTGAGGTCCATTTTGCTGGCAGTGGATGGCTTTTTCTTGAACAACTCTGGAAGGAGGGGTGTCTCTGCCAGGCATATGGGAGAGGCCGGACCCTGTGTGGCCTTTCCCAGACAAGGGGATGATCAGACAGCATAGGTCATGGACACATGACCTCTAGGGTGGGGAATGGCATTTAGTTGGCAGGAAGTTGGCAGAGCCTAACCTTGAGCCCCCAGTGACCCAGAAGATTCTCAAAAGCTATAGGTCCTCAACCAGCACTTCTCCAATCCAGCTGCAAGTGAGCACCCCCCCCACCCCCCAGTCTACCACCACTGAGCCTATCAACACTCCTCTTGGTACAGTGGGACCACGCAGAACTGCTCCACAGAGTGTCCAAGGCTCCTTCCCACTGTCATCAGACCCATGCAAACTCATCACCGCCCTGGAGAACAGGAGAGAGTCGACCCCTGTGAGTTCCCGAGACTAATTCTTTACAAGAGTGGAAACCCTTTCTCCCTCAGAGTGGCTCATGGTTTCAAACTGCTGACTGTGCAGTGAGCAGCCGACCACATAACCCCTGTCTCCCCAGAATGCCTCATGTTTCTCCCAAGGAACACCTGGGAGACTCGAACTGCTGACCTAGCCATTAGCAAGCCAAGCCATGACCCATGCTGTCCCTGGGGATCCGGTTGCACCACCCAAGGAGCCTGTTAAAATACAGACTTCAGTTCTGTGGGTTTGCGACCTCCAGGACGGTGGTCCACGATTCCGCTTCTCACTAAGCCTCCCACAAGATTCTTCAGACCTGCTGACCTGCGCCTCCGAGGGCCTTGTTTCCTCTGCAAGATGATCAGCTGGAGGAAAAGGCCCCCCCCAAAGATGCTCAGACTTCCTGAGTGCAGCACACTCCTGACCACCCCATGAGTCCTTCCAGGAGAAAAAAAATAAGCCATCTGAGAGGCCATGGCATCTTTCAGACTCACTAGAGGTCCCCGATTTACACGCTTCTGTCAGTGAGCTCCAGCCAGTGACTCCCAGGAACACACCTGTAGATGAAGAGAAAGTAATAACAGCCCCTCACTTCACAGTGACTCTCTATGTATCAGGGAAGCACTGTGTCTCATCGGGTTTTCAATGACTGACTTTTCTTCTAAGGAACCTCTAGTCAGAATCTAACCTCCAACGTTTTCAGTTAGTACCTGAGATGGTTAACCTTGTGCCCCACTCTGGGACTTCAGTAGGTGAACAAATTGGGTTTATGACTCAATACAGCGAGACAGCATATGTACACCATGGGGACTCAGAGACATCCCAGTAAGAGGGTGTTAGAATAAAACTATGATAGGATTTGGGCTGTCATTTGGTGATTTGAGGAGGGTCCAAAGAAGTAAAAGCTCACCCAGGATTGAGGGCTGTCAGCAGGGATGATTTTATGGTTGGGTATGCCAATAAACTTGATCTATAGGGAGGGCAGACTGAAGCAAGGTGAGAGCTGTAATTGGGAACACAGAGGCAATTGCTCAGATGGGAGGGGAGGATGCTTGACATCTTATGACTTGGACAATGCTCAAGTGTTATCTGTGCTTAGACATGATTGTGGGGTGGTCTTGTTTGGGTCTGACCCAATCACAGTGTGGTCTTGTCTGGTGTACGTGCTCTCTGAAATCATTTCTAATCCACAAGATCATCTTTTACATGTCAGGGGCTGTTTTTCTCTTCTTAATCCCCTGCCCCTGGGGAATCAGAATAATTGTGTCTTTTATAAAGGAGGGACAACAACCTGTGAAGCTGTTCTTTAACTGCCATTCTGGGAGCCCAAGGTCAAGCACAGAGTTGGTTACTTCCTCTGGCTCTTCCCTCTCCCATATTGTATTCTCCATCCCCTTCCTTTATCCTCCTGAAAAGCACACCCACTGCAAAAGACAAAACGCCTCTCTGTGCATCTGTGTCTTGATTCAATATTGCTGTGTGGCTGCGGAGACTCCACGTAGGTATGACTGTCTCTGATGAGAGCCTGTAAATCCCTCTCATCCTGGAGCATCAGGATCAGTCAAACTCTTAGGGAAAAGTAATGGGATGTTGATTTCTAATGTTGATCTGGGTAATGGTAGGGACAGTGGTAGTGAGTGTGATTATCATGGGTAGGATGCAATAGAGGACCTGCTACGGAAATAGTGGCACGGAAATAGCGGCAGTGTGACAGTGGTGACGGTAGCACTGTTATTGATTGATGCATTGGCAATGACGATGATGATTAGGGGGAGGGAAAGTGATGGCCTTTGTGATCGCATTATCATGAGATTACTGATGAGGATGCCAATAGGGATGATTGTTATAAGACAACTCTGCAGATTCAAACCTTTCCCAGGGCTCATGAAGTCATCTCAGGAAGTAGATGATGGCCAGGGAATTCTAAATGAAGGGTCTAAGGTTGCTTGTGGACAAGCAAGGACGCATCAATGAAGCTGGTGAGACATATTTCCCATGAGGCTGACTGCCACATCTGCAGCCCCGGGCTTGCCCCATCACCAGGTCCACGGAAGAGAGATGCAGATGCCACCTGCACTTCCAGTGATGTCCTTGGGCAAATGCAAACTCTCTGATGGGCACTGGCAGCTGTGAGGGACTTTGGAAGACTCGAGAGACTGGTGCCTGACAAAGGCTGTCCGATGGAGCTGTGGACAAGGATATAAACAGGATACAGGGCCCTGGAGCCATGTCACAGAGAGTTAGGTGCACTGAACAGATGGTCTGGATCAGAGTTCTCAGAAGCCCAGATGCAGAAACGTTTGCTGAGATGACTCTATGTGAGCATTCAGGAGTGAGGACAACGGTGTTGGCAACTTGGCTTCAAAAAAAATGCTGGTTATTAGTACAACCCTGGAGGCAAGAATGCACTTGATGTGGAGGGAAGCAGGAGTAGAAAGGGGGAACCAATTACCAATAAGGATCTACATATAATCTCCACCCTGGAGTACGGACAACAGGGAAGTGGGTGAAGGGAGACATTGGACCACGTACGATATGACAAAATAATGATAATTTGTAAATTATCAAGGGTTCAAGAGAAAAGGGAGGGGAAATATGAGGAGCTGATACAAAAGGCTTAAATAGAAAGAAAATGTTTCTTGAATGACGATGGCAACAAATGTACAATGTGGTTTGCATACAATGGATATATGTATTGATTGTGATAACAGTTTTATGAGCCCCCCAACAAAATGATATTTTTTAAATAAGGAAAAGCATAAAAAGAATATGTTCAGTCTAGGTCAAAAAATGCCTCTGATGATATCCCCTTGCTACAGGACTGTCCAGTAGCTGACCTCTCAGGACAGGGAAAGCCTGGGTCTAGAATAGAGGTTGATAACACCTCAACTCAGTATGACCCAATCACTCCCATGTGGTCTCTCTGTGGTTTTATCCCTCCTTGTAATATTCAGGATTCATATAGCTCAGGATGATTGAGGTTAGGCGAGATCCCTAAGTGCTTGCCATTCAGAATATCGGCTTCATAAATTTCCTCCCCAAGAAGAGACTGTATTCTCTGTCAGAATCTGCTCATGAACATACCAACCAACGGAGATATTTCAAGCAGAGAGCAGTAAAGTGGGAATTTGATGTTGGAAGGGCTGAGGAGTCGAATAAGGAATGGCGAAGCAACCAGAGGTTAGTGAGAGCAGGAAGTCATTACGACCTGTGGGACGTGAGGGACAACGGGAATGTTATTACGGGAAGTCAAATGCCTAAGCATTTGACCAAAAGCTGGCACTGCACTGGAGCTCTGTCCCCCCAGAAACCACATTCACACAAAAAGAGAAAGAGAATAATATTCCCAACCTCTCAGCTTTTCTCCTCCAAACTTCCAGCATTTGTCCCATGACTGACCCTGGACAAAGGCCAGTTGACAAAGGGGTCTGGGAAATGTAGTCTGCAGAAGGTCAGAACAAATAAGTATTCACCACTGGTTCTTCCAGCAGTGATCTTTGAGCTCTGCTGGTATTTGAGGAGGTCAATGATGAAACACTCCCTCTTCGACACCTAGATCGGAACCTGCTAAGAAATAGAGGAATCGGGCAGATGGAGACCAAGACATGACCTTCAAAGTACTATTAAAACAGTGATGAATTTAGAATTTCCTAGTCAGGTGGCTTCCTAAGAGCAACCTGGATTTGTAGACACTCTGCGCTTCAGGAAGAGCTGGACACCCACAGACCTTCCCCTATCTCATGGTGGGGAGGAGCAGCAAGATGTGTTTTCTGTAAAAAGAAAGACCCAAAGAGCAGTACACCATCAGACTCTTCCAAGACCTACCATTCAGATGTTGCCTCCACAGAAGGATGACAATGGGAGAAGCGATGGGAATAGATGAGTTTTGCTCCACGTAGAGCTATGGACTGGAAGACAAGAGCTCACGGAGTCTCTAGTTGGGAGTGCTGAGTCACATCTACAAGATTCCTGTCGAGTGGCTTTTCAGCCTCTCAAAACCCATCAGTGAAGGAGATTCTGAAACTCCAAAAGTAGTCCGTTCCTGCTTCGCACAGTTCTGAAGGTTAAAATGCTCTTTATATTCATATGAATCCTTTCCTATGATTTCTACTTCTCCCTCTGGGGCTTCACATAATACCTCTGATCCTTCTTCAATAAGAAGGTTACCTTAAAGATGGCAAGTACATCATCCTGAGACTGACTTCTCCGGGCTAAATAGTTCCAGTCCTTTCAATCCATTCCTTTTGTCCGCCTATTGATTTCCACTGATCCAGCATGCCAGACCTCTTCCTGGACACAACTGAGTGGGTTCACGTCCTTTGAAAAAGAATGGTGCCCAGAACCAACCCTACCAAGAAGTCACCCCAGCCCATAGTGCCCTTCTCCATGGAGAGTTTGTATCTGTCACCGACAGTCCAACTCAGCAGCAGTGTTAACTGGGAAACAGGGTCAACGAAGTTGTGACTTTCCCAGCACCACATAGTTAGTGAGAAACTGAGGTCTATGAGGTGCAAAAGCTCATCGTGTCTATTCTTCTGTGACACGCTGTCCTAACACTGAGACGTAAGCAACTTCTCACCCACTTACAGACACTGGAGTTGATGGAGCACAGAGGAGATGTGAGAGCCCAAGGCTTGTGAGCCACAGGAACTGAGAGGAAGAAAAGGGAAGATAAGCAAAGGAGATACACAGCCCAGGTGCCCTTCTCCACCCAGACATGGTCACTGTTCCCCTTTGGCTTGCTGTCACTCCGGGCCTCTTGGCTGGGGAACCCAATTCTTTCTTTCGCTTGGTTTCTTTCCTTCCATAAAATATCAGAGGAGGGAGGCACACCAAGCAGCAGCATCTCCTGGCTTTTCACCAACAGGAAACCCCCAGAGCACAGAGCTGCCATTTTCTCATGTTTATTTTAATGTGTTTTAGGTAAATAGCTCTGGTAGAAAATGCTCATCTCTGACTGTCGCTGAATAAGGCCCTCAGTTGTTCCCAGTGATGGAGACAGCGAGGTATCCAAGAGTTAATAATTCATTGTGTGCGTGTGTGTGTGTGACTACCTGAGAGTCAGTCTCATATTTCTCATTTATAGACCTCTGATACCATCCGACAGAAATTCGTTCTTAAGTGAAATATTGATAGGTTTACTCTGCAATCTTAAGCGTGCCTCCTAAATTGCTGTAATTAAGTCCAGAAAAGAAGGGTGGCAGCAGAGAGGAGAACTGCAGTTCCGAGCTTGCGAGCGTGCGTGCGCGCGCGCACACACACCCACACACACACACACAGATTAACAGTCAGCAGTGCTTTGAGCAGAGGTGATGGCTGAATTCCAGAAGAAGAGCAGGGGGGGAAAGGGCAGGTCTGACTCCTGATCCCAATTCAGCATTCCCTCCCTGTCTAAATCTAATTGGGATCGAGATTCTGGACTTCATTACTGAGGGCTGCTAGAACAGAAATATCACAAGCTTTAACAAACAGAAAGCTGCTCTATCATTCTTTAGGATCCTAGAAGTCCATATTCTGGATTCTCCAGGCCTTCGAGAAACTTTTTCTCCCTGCCAGTTGTTGTAGAAGGTCTTAGGTGTCTTTCAAAATCATTGGGTCTCACATTCCTGGGACATAGCTCTGTGCCTTGACATCCATCTTCCCCTGGGTCTAGGAGTTTCTCAGAGTCGGAACCCTGGGTCCAAAGCATGCATTCTTCTTCTAGCTCCTCTTTCTGGGTGGTAGTCAGGCCCCACCCCTCTCTACTCATTTCTCTCTTCTTTTGTCACTTGTAAGATCAAAAGTGTGACTCAAGCAAGGGTGTAACTTGTATGGCATAGTAAGACTGAGGCTTGAGTCCCTCTGTCTAATAAGGCTGTGCTATATAATCTCTACAACAAAGTCACGGTCGACCAAATGCAACAGATCTGGACACAAAGCTCAGAACCCTGGGCTTCCGAGGAAAGAATGGAGAAGTGGGCTGAGTGCTAAGTAGGAGAAGCTGGACAAACGGAGTGAGAGAAGGTAGATGGGTGAATTGTCAGTGGTCCATATTGCAGCAGCGTTGAGATTTTACCATCGGTGTCCAATAATGACAGCCTGAAAGCTGCAGTGGCTGCAGACGAGAAAGACAGGGTCCTACTTCATTTCAAGCATCCTCTTGGTTAATCAGAGGAATGGGCACCCAACCCCCACATCCACGCCCCTGAACAACCACTTCTCCCTCTGGGGTCAGAGCCTCCCACTGTGCATCTGGCTCCTGGTCCACACCACCACCCCCATCTGTGTAGGATCAGCAACAAATTCCACCTTTAGTTCCCTGCCACCTTTAGGTAGATGACTCTATGCACAACCAACTCCCCCAGCCCAGGTCCCCAAAAGGTTTTCTTCCAGAAACAAGCACCTTGAGAGTATCCTCTCTCTGAGTCAGCAGAAACTATTTCCAAATCAGGTGTCCTGGCCCCAGACAATACGAAGACAAGCAGGGAATCCGTCTAGGACCAGGTGCCCATAGTGTCACCCTCAACCCCACCTGTGTGCTCCTTGGCTGACAGAGGGTTCCAAGCCATGCCAGGTGCCCTAGCCCTCATAATTTTCTCCACTCTGGGCCTCTCTCTCTCTCTCTCTCTCTCTCTCTCTCTCTCTCTCTCTCGCGCATGTTCTCTACTAAAATTTTTGTTTCTCTTTCTTACTTTTGCTCTCCCTTCCCTTGTTCTCATTTCGCTTTTTACCTCTTTTCTTATTCTGATTTTCTCCTCCACTTTTCTTTCTTTCCTTTGCTCTTTTTTGTCCTGACTCTTTCTGCTGTTTGTTTCACTGTTCTCTTTTCTTTGTTCCACTTTTTATTTTTATTTAACTGATACTGTCAGCTAAAACATTGGGCTGCTAACTACACAGTCAGAACAGCCCAACAGCCCAACAGCCACTCCTCGAAAGAAAGATGAGGATGTCAGCTTCCTTAAAGATTCACAAACCCTTAGAGTCACAAAGGGTCATTATGAGTGAATTATAGGGTCACAAAGAGTCATTATGAGTGATATATAGGGTCACGAAGGGTCATTATGAGTGATTGGTATATAGGGTCTTGACGAGCTAGAATTAATTCAGAGTAAATTTACTTTTGATTTTTGCTTATTATTATTTCTCTCTTCCCTTATTTGTATTTTCTTACCTTGTTCTCCTATGTAGCTATGAAATTCTTTTTTCTTGTTGTTTGCCTGCTTCCCCCCTTTCTTAAATGGTTCTTTGGGGGGGGGGTGCCTTTTATTTTATTTCCTTGTTTATTCATTTATTGTGCTTCCCTACAGGAGACAATAACCATGCCCATATAGGACAAGCACACCCATACCCCTAAAGCTCCAAACACTGGGTAAGGGCCAGTATATACTGTGTCACCTGATCATTGATGGACAGCAGAAAACACTAGCCAAATCTGTTACCACTTATGATCAGTGATAAAGAACCTATGATAAAGAACTTCCTATGCCCTCACATTCTCCAGCACGAAAACCATGAGGCAGTTGGTGAGTGACTAAGAACACATTCATATACAACCATCAATTAAATACAAAATGTAACAGTATCGCAGGTCTCAGAAACAAAAGACTTTTCAGATGGCGCACAGGAGCAAAACAGCAGTTCAAATAAGTGACCAAAGCAAAGTGACAAGGGACTTATCAAAGGAAAGATGTCATTGGAGCTACTTGATAAGGCATTCCAAAGAATGCTAATTAGATACTTTCTATGATACCTAGGTACTTCCTCTTATGTTGAAAGAGGACAGGATCAGAATCGAATTGATGGAAAATCAAATTGGTAAGCTTGTTGGCAAATATCTTAATACTAATCTAGAGGAGCAATTTTTTAAAAGAATGGAAAGGCATAAAGAAAACCTAATAATTATGTGGCACACTATCAAGAGGAATAATTTCTGTGTGGTCAGATTTCTAGAAACAAGAGGAAAATTGTAACACTTGCTAAAGGTAGACATCCCTGCCATTAAAAAGGATGAGAAAATTTGGCACACTCTAGAAGAAGTTCACCAAAACATATCATAATAAGTGTTCCAAGAAAAGAATTCTCAAATAGGAAAGAACAGTTCAAGATAAACAGACTGTGCTCATCCAGGTAACTAGAGGAACAAATTCATGGACATGCATGTGGATATAAGGAAAGGGTTTATATACAAGAGGAACAGGACATTGAGCCCAGTCCAGTTCAAAGTCACAAGTCCGATATTAACCCATATGCCCGAAATCAGTCTGTAGTCTCCTTCCAACTCACGAAGTCACAGGTCAGTGGGTGCAGAATACTGGTGTTGGCAGGGATCTCCACATGACTCCTCGCTTCCAGAGCTTAGGGCCCATCAACAGCAGAAGCAACTCATCACTGGCAGAGGTCTCCATGTGGCCGCCCCAGCTTCAGAGATCTGGCTTCATCAGGGCAAAGCCTTGCGGTCTCTCCACCGGCTCCTCCAGCTTCTCAGACACTGCCATCTTGTGTTGTCCATAATTCATCATCTCTCTGAGACAAACGCCCAAACACTGGGGAAGATAGCTTCTCATCTTCACGAGGGAAATATCGCGAGATTTCCCAGAAGTCTCAGGAGAAAGCCATGCCCACATAAAGGCCGCATTGGCTACTCAATGGCTATCTCCAGATTAACAGGCTAGACTCCCACCCTACATCTCAATCATGAAATTAACATAAGCACATGACTGCCACACAGACATAACCTACAAACGAGAACAAATAAGCAGAAACCACATAGACAAGAAGGCAAATGGATGATCTATGTAAAATGCTGCAGGAACAAAAATCCTGGCCATCTAAAGGAAAGAAGAATGACATAAATAAAGGAAAGGTATTTGTAAAACCAGACCAGGATTACAATAAATGCTTAAGGGATTTCTTAGGACAGGAAGTCAACAATAGCACATATCAACCTGAGTTCAACATACCTTATGACTTCACCTAGGAATGTACCTGGATATAGAAGCATAAAAAGTAAAGAGAAGGAGCACTGATGGTGTACTAGGTTACATGTGCTGCCAACCACAAGGTGAATAGGCCAAACTCTCCATTAGCTCCAAGGGGGAAAATGAGGCTACATGTCCCCATAAAGATGAATAGCTCCAGAAACACAGAGGGACAATTCTACACTGACCACTAAGGTCACTGAGTCAGAACTGACTCAGTAGCAGTCAATAAGAAAGTAAAACAAGACAAACATAGCGGTACAGCTATACCGGTTTGCAATGAAGTCAGTAGAGGTAGTAGGTCGTCACAGAATTCTGAAAGAGAGAGGAATTCAAGTAAATGTAACTTGGGTAAGAGGAAAATAATATCCAATAAGTGAGACACTGGCAAAAAATTGATGGAGGTAGTAGAAGAAATATGTAGGAGTTCAAGAACTAAAGGCAACAGAGTTTATATACAACTGTTATATATAAAATGTGCAATAATAGTAATCTGCAAGTATATGCATGGATAGGCTTGTGGGTTGTATGGCTGTGGAAGATAGAATGGGAATATACACAGAGATGTATACAGATTTGACCAAGAATATTTATACACAGACTGTAACTTTATCAAGTTGGTAGAGTGTGGTAGAGGATAGAGGGGACAAAGTTATGAACATTTCTTCGATGTAACCAAATACCTGAGGGAGAGAACCAAACACCTTGAGTTTGGAGGCTCAAGACTAAATTCTCAGGGGACACCAAGATCAATTGGCATAACATAATCTACAAATACAATGTTAGCAACGGCGGTCTTAAAAGCTGGGAACTGACCAACCAACACTATCCCCATTCAAAGGAAAGAAGAATGATGAAAATGGAATACATATGAAAACAAGTGGGCCAATCGACAATGAACAACTTCAGCTTCTACAACCCCGAAATCAGAAGAACGCATTGGTGCCTAGCTAACAGGGACTGTTCTGAAAGTGATCACGTTAGGATGTCTTAGATAGAGTGGGAGAAAAATGTGAAACAAAGGTCAAAATGATAATGAACACCAGCCTTATTGGTCAGATTGAGACTGGTGGAGCTTCTATGACTATGGCTATTCAGTGCTTGTCAAATACAAAACTGCACTCACCTTCATGGCTCACTTTTCAGCAAAGCAACAGGTATTTACTTTAAAGGAAACAAAACACTGGAAAGGGCATTCCTATCTTAGAAGAATCGGTCATTTGAAATCAAAATGATGTGTGAATCATAGTCAATAAATTTGTTTTTATTAAAAAGGTCAGCATTTACCTGAGGACAAAACTCAGAAGGATTAGGGGAAGGAGGAAAGGAGTGGGGAAAGATCAGGAGCATGTGGGATAAAGGAGGCTATGTTGGTTGAGGAACCCGCAATCAGAGAAATGAAAATACATATAAATTGTTGACTGTAAACCAGATGATTTAACTCGATGTAAATCTTCACTCAATGTACAACAAAAAAATTTTTTTTAATTTTTTTCAGATGAGAAAATCCCACAGAGCAGTTTTACTCCATGAACACAAGGTTTTCCATCAGTCAGAATTTACCTGATGGCAACAGGTTGGGTTTGGTCTAAGTACCCACAATTGTAGCAGGCAAGTGACCAAGGGAAATCATATGGCTCTCCATTATAGAAAATGAAGGTGATTATCTTGGAATGGAAGTAAATAAGACTTGTACTTTATTACCAATGCATTCTTGGCCTTTTTCAAAGACTGGAATTAATATGTCAAGCTGTTAAGATGCAATAAAGCTAGGTCATAGATTTAAGCATTAAAACAAAACAAAACAAAGATACAAACTACTCTAACTCTACCTCTTGAGATATAGAGGTTAAGATTTATAAGCCCACAAAATGGAGGATAATTATATTAGATTACCAACAGAGGACAACCACACAATACTGGGTATCATGGCCTAGCCAAGTCGATGTATATTATTTAAGACACAGTTCAATACTTGAAAATTCTCTAAGCTGTCTTGTTACAGTGATCCAGTGGTCATCGTGTTGTCACTGGAGTTCTGCTGATCCGACACTTTTGAAGACTCTAAGAACCAAGTCTTTCAGATAAGAGTCGTCCTACAAGAGGTGAGTCATAGCTCCTCAGGGAGGAAGGGGGTGCAAGTGATGGAGATTATTCTGAGGGCGATAAGGCAGGGGGAGGTGGTACACGGTGAGTACTCAAGACTCCAGGAAGTGTGTTTGAGCTGCAAAGGCAAGAACTGGTAACTGAACACACAGTAGGGGGCGTGAAGATTTGTATTGGTTTACAAATCTGTGGATCAGCGAGAGGAGTGGAAGGAGTCTAAAGGCCTTGCTTGTTTGAGGAATATGAGTAGTCCTATCTTTTCCCCACTAGAAACTCTTCTTTTACTCCTCCCTTTCCTGTTCCCTACCCCCCTCTTCCTTTCTCCTTCTTGCTTCATTCTTTCCTCTCTTTAGCTTCCTTCCTCTCCTCCTACCTACCCTCTCCTTTTTTGTCGTTCCCTCCGAGGCCGACTCAGAAACAATGGTAAACATTTATCAGAAAGGTTTTAATTAAAACGTTAAACACTCAGCTGCAGCACCGGCTTCTTACCAGCATTCTGTCCTCTCAGCAGTTAATTATTTAAAGTAAAGTATTGGCGTGCCTGTTCTGTATATAAGAGATTAACATATTAATGGGAATGTAATTATGCTATAACGTTGGCTCTCTGTCATATTGCACCAGTTGCAGCGTCAGTAGGCTGGCGCTCCAGGGAGGATTCAAGTTTCTGCACAAGCTCAGGTGGCCCCTTTCCAACAGGATACCTGAGCAAAAGCAGGAGGTTCAGGCTCTTTTTTTTCCAGGGGATTCTTTTCCTCTGTGTCACCAAAATGCAAGAATGGATTGGGATAAAGAGGGGGGAAGTGGAAACGGCTGTTTACACAAGAATGGGGGCAGAGGGGAATTGTTGGTGAAACGTTTGCATCAGCTGGCATAAAAGAACATACCAGAAGAGGAAACAGTGTCTTCCAGATTATGGGACCGGAGATAGGATAGGAAGAGACATTAGAACGGAGTATGAGTTCTCTGGATACATGCAAATCTTTTTTTTTAAGAAGCAATTTATCAAAAGGGTCTATTAGAATAATATATGATCTTGTTTGTTGGTAGAAGTTTTAATCCAACCATTAGTTTAAACCAAAGATGCAACCGTCACAATTCACACTTGATTTTTTCCATTTTTTTAAAAGTATACATGTATTTCAGGAGCTTTGGTAGTACCGTGATTACACGTCGGGCTGCTAAACAAAAGGTTTGGAGTTCCAAACCACCAACCCATTCTGATAGAGAACCGTGAAGGCTCTCCACCCAGATGATGAGTTAGAGCGTCAGAGTCGCTAGTGCGACTGCCAGGCAGACGTCGTGCTGAACCGGCTTCTTTGTGGGACCACCATGATCATCCCCGTGCTCTGCTCCACCTGTGGCAAAACCTTTGGCCACAAGTGGGAGGCCTACCTGGGGCTGCTGCAAGCCGAGTACACCGAGGGGAATGCTTTAGACGCACTGGGTCTGAAGCGGTACTGCTGCCCCCGCCCCATGCTGCTGGCCCACGTGGTACTCTGTGAGAAGCCGCTTAACAACGCGCCCCTGGAGAAGTGATTGTGCTGCCTGGAAAGACCACACCTCGCCTCTACCGCACGAGCAGGTGGGGGAAGCCTGAGATGGAGGCCGCGGAGGGCCCCGCCCCAAGAAACCACCAAAAAAAAAGAGGAATGTCAGAAACTCAGGTTGGGCACTTCTAGTCTGTCCTATAGGAGTCACTCTGTGTGAGAGTCCACTTGAAAGAAGTGAGTTTGGAGGTATGTGCATACGTTGTAGAATAAAAAGTATCTATGTTGTGGGGCAGACTCTGTTATGAGAAAGCAAAGAGGTTTCTTAAGGAATAAAATCATTTGAAAATTGGGCAGCACCATAGAGCAAGACAGAGTGTGCTCTGGATAAGTGCAAATCTTGATGCCTGTATTTTTCCATTCACCTGCTGGGTGATCTATTTATTGGATGTTTATGACACAGAACGACATGCCAGGCATTCTACTGCACGTTGAAAGCCAGAACTGGAAAGCAGATTCCCTGGTGGGGGAAACCTTTAAAGAGCTCTACAGTCACCTGAAGGCTGAAGCGGCATGTCTACCCAGAGGCCACTTGGGAGAAAGGCCAGGTGGCCACCTGCTTCCCAAACACAGCTATTGAAAACCCTACGGAACACAGTTCAGCTGTGACACTCGTGGAGTTTTCAGAAGTAGTAACTTGAGGTTTTTGGTTTGGTTGGCCTCGATAAACAACTTGATACTACTTCACTTACACAGACACTTGGTTTATAGTCAGCCTTTCTAATGTGCAGAGGTCATCAGAAGAGACAGGAACAAAAGGCCCACTGATCAACAAGGTAGATGTCCCACCACTTGCCCGAAGACAGAGGAGTGCCCAGATCCCACTGCACTGCTGTTGGACCAGGGAGGGTTTAGAAATAACTGTTTTAATGCATATGTTGCTTTGTGCTGCTAAAAACTGAGCCTATAGAGGGGACAGAGCTCCAAAGTCATGGGACTAAACAGGAACCAAAGCCAGGTCAAGAAAGCAACCTTCGGACTGCCGGAGGGCAACATCAGACAAGGGGGCTTGTCCGAAAGAACACACTTGCATCATAAACCTGTGGAGACCAAGGTCTCGGTCTACCACTGGTATAGTGCCAGGCACCTAGCAGGTGATGATGAGGTGCTTGATGGACTGAGCAAGAAAGCACAAGCTGGGACCAATATGGCTACATGCCTAGAGGTCAGACACAAGACCAGAAAGTGTGTCCAAAGGACTTTACAGGTGAAAATATATGTGCTTAGTCCTCAGACCTGAGTGATTTAAAAGCAAAACAAACTCAGTCTCATTCTCAGGGCTGCCAATTCTCACACACTGGTAGTCATGTGCTTATTTATGATTGAAATGTAGGGGTGGAGTCTAGCCTGTTAATCTGGAGATAGCCATTGAGTAGCCAATGAGGCCTCTATGTGGGCATGGCTTTCTCCTGAGACTTCTGGGAAATCTCATGATATTTCCCTCATGAAGATGAGAAGCTATCTTCCCCAGTTGTTGGGAGTTAGTCTCAGAGGTGATGAGTCACGGAAAAGACAAGATGGCAGCATCCGAGAAGCTGGAGGAGCTGGCGGAGACACCACACGGCTTTGCCCTGATGGAGCCAGACCTCTGAAGCTGGAGTGGTATGCTGTTGATGGACCCTGAACCCTGGAAGCGAGGAGCCATGGGGAGACCCCTGCCAGCGCCAGGATTCTCCACCCACTGACCTGTGACTTCGTGAGTCGGAAGGAGACTTTGTAGACTGATTTCGGGCATATGGGTTAATATCGGACTTATGACTTTGTACTGGACTGGATGGGGATGCCTTCTTAGTGTCACATTCCTTTTGTATAGAAACCCTTTCCTTATATCCATATGCGTGTCTATGAAATTTGTTCCTCTAGTCTACCCAGACTACTACTACACACCCTATAAGGCAGAGTATAGCTGTCCCCTGTGAGTTTCCAAGACTGTAAACTCTGAATGGGAATAGAAAGCCTCATCTTTCTCCCACAGAAAAAATGTACATACGTGTGTGTGTACCTATAAAAAAACTCACTGCCACAGAGTCAATACTGACTCACAGCAAACCCCTGTGGGTTTCTAAGAATGTAACTGTTTACAGGAGTAGGAAGCCCAGTCTTTTCTCCTGCAGAGCTGTTGGTGATTTTGAACTGTCGATCATGCGTATTGAATCCCAACAGGTAACCATGACACCATCAGGACTTTTGCATATGAGTGTGTGTGTGTGTGTGTGTGTGTAGTATCAAAAATGTGATTACATTTTTATGGGAAGGAGATGAGTTGATCTTTCTAATAGAATAACAGTTGAAGAATGGTGTGGAAGGAAAGAGTGCAAAGATTTGAATTCAGAGTCAATCATCGACTCTCGGTTATGAAAAATCTCGAGCTGGTTGTTCAGCCTCTTGCAGGCTTGTCTCCTCTGTACCCTGGACACAGTGGCCTTTACACCCTAGAAGGTATAAAGATGAAGCTGCCCATAAAATCACTGGCACATTGCTGTCCCATAAAACGTGTCATTACTGCTCCTAGCTGGGGCTAAGCATGTTTGAAACAAGGCCACTTCCGCTGGAACAGGTGAGGCAAGAGTTTCTGGAACCACGGAGGAGACGGTGTTTGAGGACTGACACTTTTCATAGGTGAGTCCCTGAGATAATCACTCACCTGTCAATGATTGGAGATTAGCTCACATTTCCAAGTGTGAGCCATTCAGGGTGAATGAGAGAAGGAAGACACATGTCCTTTACATTTCACTTTGGAGAACTGCCCTCAGCATTAACAGGGAGGGTTGTCTTTCAACCAACTCACCTCTGCCTGACAGAACAGCCGTGGGACTCTGAAAAGATGTGATGGGTCCCTATTCATTTCTCCTGGAGGAGTGGTTTCATGTCCCACTGAGCCCCTAGTGTCAGGGAGCCCCAGTCTGAGGGGTGACATAGCCCTGCCCTGAGGGAGTCTGGATTTGAGGGGGACACACTATCCAGCCGTCCATCTGAGGGACAAGAGGGCACTCACGTCTGAGGGAGGGGACACAACTGCCATCCCCCAGCATCCCCCAGACTGATAGGAAATCAAGAAAACCATTTCAGAAGGCTCAATGCACACCCAGTAGCATCGTCCCAACCAAGCCCAGGGCAGGGGGGAGAGCTGCTTCCAAGACAGAATGCCCAGCAGAAAGGCCCAAACTGACCCACTCACCTGTTCAGCCCCCTCAGCATGAAGGCCCACCCTGGGGGCCCACATGGTTACAGACCCTTCAGCAAGCAATTAGTATTCTAAACATGAAATTAATTTGTCCTACAAATAGGAGAACCCAGTAATTTGTTTCACTTTTATTTTATTGTCAGATAGGATTCATTTTCTACATGATTTTATGGTTGGATAGGATTCATTAGAAATTTCTCCTCCATCCCCTAACTACTCCTGTTGAAAAAATAATCCCTTTCTCTGCAGCCAGCGGTTGAGCTGGCCTTAGCTTTTCCTTTGAATTCTCCTGATCAGTGTCCATTCCCACACAACAGGCATCGTCATAGCCCCAGGTTCCTGTTCCTCAGTCTCACTTTAATTTCTAATTCTGAAGAGCGAGGTTCCAGCATGGAGATAAATCTTCTGGAGAGCTCCTGAAATGGGACCTTCGATAATGGAATGGCCAGGAGGGTTAATGACTCTGAAGCACTTCCGTGTTATTTACTGACACCACAGCCCTCTCTGACTTGAAATAACAATTGGAATAACAACTATCTTTTTTTCCTCTTCTCATGCCCACCATGGCCAGGTGCTGGGCTAGGCCAGGACTTCTTAGCCTTTGCCCTCCCTACTAACCAGACCACTGAAAATATTCCCAGAGAGAATGTGCTCTGTCCCTGCTGGCTAAAATATCTCAACACTGACTTTCCCCTGCCTCTCAAGACTGCTTCAACCTGGACCGTCAGTCTCTACTTTATCTAGGTGTCTACCCACCCACCTCAGCTGCATTTTCACAATTGTTGCTGTCGTTGGCTGTTACTGCATTGGTCCCTGTAGTAGTTACAGAGTCTCCTGTCAACTTGGGAAGGGGTGGAGTCTAGCCTGTCAATCAAGTTGTGGCTTGGTGACTTTATCTGGAACTTCCGAGAAGATAAATAGCTCACTGGAGGGCAGACACACTCACTACTTGGTCTTCTTAATGACAAGCCACATGGTGCTTTGCTGATAGAAGCCAAGACTCAGGAGCTAGAGGAGTCACGTGGAGATACACACCAGCGCTGAGGTACTTCCACCCCCAGTGGATCCACAAGACTTTCCACTTACTGACCTGAGATCTTCCAGCATTTGGTGTCATTGCATGTGTTGTATGATCTGCAAAGGAATTTATAGACTGGTATCAGACATATGAGCTAATATCAGACTTAAGGACTTGATCTGGACTGGGCTGGGATGCTTTCTTAATATGAAATTACTCTTTTATATAAAGCCCTTTTCTATACACATACAAGTGCTGATAAATTTGTTTCTCTACACCACCCAGATTGACACAGTCCCTGACACATGACACTAGCACACACAATGAAATAAATGCAGCCTGGTCCAGAGCCATCCCCACCAGCCCTGTAGCTGGTGGTATAGATCAAATCCCTATGCCCATCGAGTTCTCACGGGCTGGTCTTCAGAGGGACATCACTAGACCCTTCTCTCTAGCCTGTCTTAATCTAGAAACTCATCATCTCCAGCACTACAGGAATAGGCAGGCAAGTGGTGACGTAGTTCCCTGCATATCTCCCCTTTTCATATACAGGATGGGGGTTGGGCAGGCTTCAGAATGTTTGTGGAGGTCTGTCTTTCCCTTTTCCTCCCATTTTCCACAAGCTATTTGAAATCCCTTATAAAACCTGGCCCTTGGTCTCCCTCTCTTCTACTAGACTAGAAACTCTCTGAGGACATGGGGCAATGTCCCCTGTCTGACCACATTCTTACTCAGCACCAGGGCTGTGCCTCCCTCCTCAGATCAGCAGTTCACGAGTCCAGTGGCTGATGATCATCCATCGGTGCTCAAGCCCACTTGTCTTGGCACATATTCTCTTGGCACCCCCAGCTTGGAATCATTTGTGCAACTGCCTGCTTTGGGACCATCTCCACCTCTGGCCTCTCAGGGTCATGAGAGAGATCTAGCTTGTTCATGGGTACTTCTCAGCAATTACCACACTGCCTTGGCACTCACCAAAGCAAACTCACTGCTATTGAGTTAAATCCGAGTCAGTCACCCTGCAGATCAGAGTAGAACCAATCCCTACGATTTCCAAGGCAGTTACCTGTACGGGGGCAGCCACACCTTTCTTTCACAGAATGCCAGTGTGCTCAAACCTCTGCCTTTTGGTAAGAAGGTGAATGCTTAACCACTGTTCCTAAGAGAATTGAACCTTCTCCTGTCGTCCTCCCCAAACTTGGTGTGACTGACACTCAGTATCAAGATGAGAAAGGATTTAAGAAGCAAAACCACTTGAGTCTGTGGCCTACCTGTTTCTCACACACTTGGGATTCTGGGTAAATTTCTTCGGACTTTGTCACAACCGTGAAATGGATGGGATAGTTAGGCTATGGGCCAACTTGGCTGGACCAGAGTTCGCACGGGTTTGGAAGTTACGGTGTTGTGATCTTCCATGATGTAGTCTAGTCTAATACAGTGTAATCACTTCCATGATGAGATCTGCAAGACGCAACCAGTCAGTTGTAAGGAACTACCCTCAAGGCGGTAGACTGCTTCCAATATAAGGAAATAATGTGAAAAAAGCTCCCTTGCTTTGGGCTGGGTCTAGATCCTAAATCAGACTAGTCATCTGGCCTGCAGATGGACTTGAGCCAGTGATCTGCCTACCTTGGGTACATCAGCTTCTGGAGCTATGCGAGTCAGGAGAAGCCTCCAGTTTGACGTCTGACCCATACACGTGGAACTTGCCCACCTCTGTGACTATGTGAGCCACGTCCTTTACATCAGTGATCTTCAATCTTCCTAATGCTGAGACCCTTTAAGACAGTTAGTTCCACCTGCTGCAGGAACTGCCCCCCCAAGCATAAAATTATTTTTATTGTTAATTCATAACTGTCATTTTGCTACTGTTATGAACCAGGGGATCCCTGTAAAATGGCCGTTCAACTCCCAAAGAGGTCATTACTCACCTCAACGTTACTCACTCTCAAGCGTTCTCAGTGGTTGAGAAAGGCTGCTTTACATAAACATCTCCTTATATGTGGTCATGCCTTGGACTGCTAACTGTCATAGTTCACAAGCACCAGCCGCTCTCTGGGAGAAAAGTGAGGCTTTCTGCTTCTATAAAGAATTGCTGGTTTAGAAATCCAAAGGAGATGTTCTACCCTGTCCTATCGGGTCACTATGAATCTGAACTGACTCAATGGTGGTGTGTGTATTCTGTAGAGAACCTATTGTCTTAGGTTCTTAGAGAATCATTGCCTAGGTTCTATAGAAAAGCAAAAGCAGTGAGTTTGTATATATGTTGCTTCTCTATAGAATCCTGCCTAAGAGAGTGGGGGCAATCACACCATTGGATCGGTCTCAAAATGTGGACCTCATCAAAGTAGAAATCATTTGTCAGAGTGCCTGCTACCTAGTAAGTGCATGATTCAAGCCAACCATGATCACTCCTAATATCAGCCTCAGCTTTGTGCAGATAAGCAAATGAGGCTAGGCAACCTGCCCACCATTCCCAAAGCTAGCCAATCAGTGACTAAGAAGAGCCCTGAACATTTGTGTTGAACCTTTAGCAACAACCAGATTTTTTTTTTAACAATCAGATTTTTAATCCTTTTCTGTAACTGAGCAGCTAGCCTTGCCGACCAAGGACCTACATCCCAGAAGGGGTCCTTGGAGGAAACACACCATTCCCTGTGTTATAGCCTTGGGACAATGGATCAGTGAAGAAAGGATCTACTGAAGACCGCTCAGAGGGGGTGGGGGCAAGGGGAAAGCCACAAAAAGGCTGAGTTCTGGCCTCCAGGAGGGACTATGCTATTTTATGCTGAGAATGATATGCCTCCAGATAGCCACAGAACTTTTCCATAACCTGGCCTCCCCTCCTCTCAGAACACATTCCCTATCTCCCTCAGCCTTAACGACACCGGCCAAACAACCTCCAACCCCAGGGCCTTTGCACATCTCAGAACAGAGTCCCGATTCCCTTAAGCAAGGGCTCAGGATGGATTAGAAGCACCGTATTTTTGCTGCCAGCCACGTTCATCTGGGATGGTGCCTAAATGGTGAGCCTCTCTGCCTGACCCATGGTGGAGACTAAAGACTGGAGCGAGTGAGGGCCCTCTGGAAAGCAGATGCTAATATATACAAGAAAGAGAAGATACGAAGGTCAGAACCGCCAAACGGCACGGAAGGCTTTCCTGATCCCTGAAGCAAAAAATGAAAACACCAAACCCATTGCCTTCTAATCAATTCTGACTCGTGATGACCCTGTGGAACGGAGGGGAACTGCTCCGTAGGGTTTCCGAGGCTGTACAGACTTACCTGAGTGGACAGATTCATCTTTGCCAGTGGAGTGGCTGGTGGATTCAGTTAGTTGCCCAATGCTTAAGGAACTGCAAGAGACCTCCATGAGAGAGAGGAAAGGATGGAGGGTTGGGCAGGAAAGTCTTAGCAGTTTGAAGAAAAGGAAACCCAGCCCAGACAAATCCTGTCCTGTAGGGACAGACCCTGCTGCAGGTCCCTTTCACACTCAGTCTTGACTGGGAAAAGCCTCTGGAAAGCGTGATCCCAGCAGCAGAGCCGTGTCAGATTCAGAGCAAAGCAGATCAGAGAGGCCCATGGGACAGAGGCTTACCAGTCAGTCAGTTCCTTGCCTCTGAGAAGCCTTGACCCCCAGCACTGCCTCCCTGGTCTCCAAGTGCTCCTCACATAACATGATCTGGGCAGGGTTAGGCACCACCATGACATCAAATGCCAGATGTGGGTTGGGCATATTGGGGATCAACTTCCAGCCAAACCTTGGTTTCCAACAAATGACCTGGCCTCCAGGAGGGACTATGGCATTTTATGCTGAGAATGATGCCCCCAGGTGGCCACAGAACCCTTCCATAACCTGATGACCCCTTATCATGGAATGCATTCCCTATCACCCTCACCCTTAATGACACCGGCCAAACAACCTCCAACCCCAGGGCCTTTGCACTTCTCAGAAGGAGACACTCAGTGATATATAGGGCCATAGTCAGGGGTCTCTTCTTGCAGAGATCATAACCTCTGGGTCTAAATGACTCCATTTTCATGTTTCCTGGAGAGCACCTCATCTGTCTAGCTTTCTGAGTCATGGGCCTGGACCAACCTACCACGATGGGAGAGGTGAGGGTCATGGTCCCCTATTGACCAAGACAGGCCAAGGACTCAGTGGGCCTTGGCACTCATTTCCTCAGGCTTCCCCCAGCACAGCCTCTCTCTAGAGAGGCTTCAGTGCCTTTTCATGGGCTGCCAGGAGGCTGAAAGAGGAGAAAGCCTAGGAAAACAATCAGCCGAGAGCCTGGCTCCCCACAGACCCTCCTGCGAAGTGGCCTTCCTCCCCGCTTCCCTCATTCCTCTGATCCTGCGCTCCTTGGCAGACACGCTGCCTCTGATGCCACCGTAATTTGCTGGTTATGTAACGTGTGTTCTCACTGGGTGGCGAGTCTGCTTCGCTGGAGACTTTCCATATTAATAATCTATTATTCATGGCATCCACGCTCTTTCTCTACAGACAGCGTCAATAAGACGGAGAGGAAAGGGAGAGCGGCATCCTACAGATCCAGCAGAGCCTAGGAGTTGGTGCTTTCTAAAGAGGGGCAAGACAGGCCCGAGGGGTGGGGGTGGGGGGGCGTGCACAGGCCTGGCAGAAACCTTCAGGTGTTTCTGGTGAGTCTTTGATCCCTGTCTCCTGGTCAAGGTCAGCAACAGGAGCAGGGGCAGGAAGAAAGCAGCTCCTGGGTCTTGGAAAGGGGCCTTCTCCCAAGACCAGAATGACATGCTCAGGTCTCCCTGACCAGAGACGTCATTCTGCCTCCCAGTGGAGAGAACTTTCCTGACACTAAAATCGGGCAGAGGGGCAAGAGAGGGAAAAAGGGCAGAAGAACATAAAGAGCTTGCCGTTTGAAAGAGGCAGACACAGCCCTGTCCTCAGAGAACCCCAGTCTCAGGGGAGACACAGCCCTGTCCTCAGGGAGCCCCAGTCTGAAGGGAGACTCAGTCCTGTCTGAGAAGAACACAAGACACGGCTGTGCCATCAGATACCTCCCAGTCTAAAGAAAGAAACGCAGGTTTCCCCCAATCTCATTCTTCTGGGTGTCACAGAAAGAGTCTATTCATCTTAAATAAAAATGAGATGACAAGGACAGAAAAGAATAATAGAAAACCAGATTACTTGCGCTTCCTGGGGTTGGGGTTGGGGAGGAGATCAAGAACTCATTTATAACTTTTACATTTTCACAGAGTGGAAAATGATGCTGTGATTCCAGCATGTGACACATGCCAGCCCTCCAGATGGTTCCAATTCCTCCTAACATTCTAAAGACAAGCAAAGGGCTAAACATGGTACCAGGGAAGAAGGACAAAGAGAACGGGGAGAGGAGTGACATCACATAAGAGGTGTCAACCTAATGTTGGAAGATGGAAAGTGGGCAGGGACAGAGGAAAGAGGCTTTGCAGAACAGAGGAAGATAAGAGCTAAATGTCTGTGAAGCAGTTACCAGCAGAGTCTGCTGCAGAATCCCACAAAGGCTTGGGGCTTGGTGATCACTGGTTATTTAGAAGTCAGGATGAGTTATGGGGGCAGAGGCAGGATGACTGCTTGAATGCTTGAAGGAGTGTGGGGTTCCATCCCCCACAATCTAATGGGCCCAAAGGGTGGTTGTGTCATTGAAAGGTAAAATTAAAGAGACATTAGACAAGATAAGGTATTCTTTCAAGAACTCACCTCCGGGACCGCCATGACTTCAGGAGCCAGGTCTATATATAGAGAGAGACTATTTCCAACCAAGGCTTACATGTACTCGCAGGGCATGCAAGCCCCCTAGAATGCATCCATGTGGTTACAGGTAGCCACACACATAATAAAGTGGGCTTTACCCTAACCCTAAAGGTCCTTTGAGTACATTAGAGGAGTTACCTAATAGCAGTGCCCGGGGCAGTAAAGCGGAGTGACTGTCCTCAAATCTAGAGAGCAATCACGCACATCTGCTCCTACAGCTAAAGCTGCCGGCTACATAGGAATCAGCCATGTGCTTGTAAGACAGAAACTTAAGGAAAGACTATTATGGGAGGATATCATGGGGAACAATATTAACTATGAAAACGTGATTGGGCCTCCCCCGCCCCAGAAACCCAGGGTGCCAGACTTTTTAATATATGAGAACTAAGGATTCATCTGAATAACACTCTCTTCCCATTCTCTACCTCCCACAAAGGAGAGATTAGACCTTCCTAGATGTCCAAGACAAAAAAATTTATGGAATTGACCACAGAAGATTGGAGGAGGTGCTAGTGAGATCATAATATGAATACTGGGGCAGTAACCAAAGTCTATGACAGAAGTCCGGGGTAGCAATCAAAGTCAATGA